>DWNJ01002401.1:0-10570 GCA_018250275.1 Udranomia eurus
ATTAATTCGGACATATTGATAAGAAAACTAAATAAAGAATTATTAATAATTCTAAATATATCCTTAATTTGCTATATTTTACCAACAATGTGATATCTGGTTTAAATTATTACATTCATTAGAATGTTGTTAATTATGATATTCATTTGAGAATTCATTAATAAATTATGAATTATTGATAAATGCAAAATTTCAAGGTAAAGCTGTTAATTTTCTTATCAATATGTCCGAATTAATTATCACTATGCTATTAAAAGCTTATTTTTAAAGTAGTTTGCATATTTTTCACGCCCATTGTTTTATTAATGATCGGAAAAATTACAAGAAAAGGAATAAATCAGAGGGCTGTCTGTGTGTCTTGTCTATAAGCTAGTAATTGGATAACCACAAAGGTGGTATATTATGATTCAATTCAATATGATGCGAAATCTGCGTCCAGTAAAAAAAAAACATTCAAATTAAATTAAAATTTATATTAAAAATTAACGCTTATTATAATATCTGATATGGCAGAAGTTTTAATCATTCTCAATCTCATCATTATGTACAAATAATATTCTAATATTTGAATGCTTTTAGTAATATGTTTAATACTCAAATATATAGATATAATAATATAGTTTGGAATATTGTAATTTTTTATTCCGATAAAGATGCTAGTATTTAAATTCATTCATACGGAATATTCATTCAACGAAACCGACCCGCAGAACTTTACATTTATATTCATATTAAATTTCTTTATTTCATATTTGTTGTTGAAAAAGAAAATGTTTTAATTGTGCATACAGATTTGCATAAAACAGACATATTGTTCTCATTTATCACTTGTAATAGATACTTGTAAAGTATCACTTTATGTATTATAATTGTTAATGGATAATGATTAATAAATACGTAAAAATAATTCTAAACGATCATACAATGATCTAAATTAACCAATACACAACAATTATGGGTACAACAACTTTTCTCATGCTGACGCATACTTATAAATAACACCTATATTAATTAGAATAAATAAATATGCCTGCAACTAAATATCTATATATAAATATAATTGTAGTAATTTTCGGTCTTCTTTCGATTTGATCGTTGCGTTTTATTAAAACAAAAGTAAAGTATGTCTATAATAGAATCACGACGAACACAATCACGAAGCTATAACTATGCGAACACTCAATGGGAACAGTGTTCTTTTTAACAATTCTTTACCAATGGTTTCTTGTAGGTTCTACAAAATTTCTTCCTATTCATTAGAATATGCTGACTTAAGCTTTTTGTCTTAGCACGATAGACAACGCCTCGATTTTTTAAATATTCATTATAAAACTATTGCTGGGTTCGGTACTTCAGAATAATGGCAACCCATAGAATATACTGCATAGTATTACGAATTCTAATATTTAATATGAAATACCAAAACAAATACATATAACTTTAAAAAATTGTCCAGCAGCTGCATATCCCAGCCATTGGACTATTTTAGCTCGCTGTCTCAATATTCATGGAATATCAAATCAATACAGGATGTATACCTTTGCAGAAAAATTCGTAGACGCGGCCGCATCTGCTGGGTCGCCGTCGCCACCTCTACCGGAGTACGAGAGAGATTCGCCTGTAGATGTGTCCTCAACGTCCGAAGCTGGTTCCGCGAGCGGCACCGCGGGCGGATCGCGCGCGCTTTCGCCCCCGCCCCGCAACCCGCAGCTCGCTGAACGCTGGTCCAGTGAAGAGATGAGGCACATCCAGTGCCACTTGGAGACCAAGGAGCTGTGGGACAAATTCAATGAACTCGGCACTGAGATGATCATCACGAAGACTGGAAGGTAAGTTGGATATGTGATATAGGTTAATTATAGAATAATTTTCTTGTACAGGGAGCAGTAATACTCATAATTTTTATAAATGCTACAAACTTTTTTCAACATTGTAAGAATCGTAAATATGTATAAATTCAAAAGTAAAGGAAAATCGGGAAACTAACATTGCGTACACAGAAATATCAAAAATTGCTAGACTCCGTTATTCTACTATAATTTTTCAGTGCTGAAAATGAAAAAGTACTATGCTTAGTTTACATTGTAGAGTAGAAAGACACAATAAATCGACAATGGCTACAATGATGATAACTTAACTAGTCACCATTCATTAATTTACCGATTAAGTCTACTTAAACTTAATCACAACCATTATCCAATTAACTAGAAAACACGAGCCTACTCAAGTAATTCGACTCACCGTCGCCTATAAACCTGCCTCACTGCAGTGGCAATCAAATTGGATCGATTAGGGTATGTTACTAAGTAAATAAATAATGCCACACACTTTATAGCCCCATAGTAGAATTTCTTATGTCATGGGTGCCATAAACAACAGACAAAGACAAACACTACACCGAAAACAGAAATCCAAACTTTTCATTCAAATTTGCCTCGCTGTAAGTCGAACCCTTTAAATAATATTCAGCTGGAAGATTGGTAAACGAAATCGAGGCGCGTTGCGATGAGTTAGGTAGCACGACGCGTTCGTCAGTGTGAGGCGCCAATTCACGGTGGTAATGGAATGATTGCTGGTAAAAGAGATCGAGGCAGTGGTAATGCGCGTTGCGATAAAGTAGCTGACGGTGTGGCGGTCAGTGCGAGGCGTGAAATCCACGGTGGTAATCGAACGATTGCTGGTAAACGAGATCGAGGCACGTTGCGATAAGGTAGGTGGCGGTGCGGTCGTCAGTGCGAGGCGTGTCGGTCGCGCCTCGCCGCCGAACAATGGACGACCACCGTCCATACAACCTACCGCGTACAAAACCCATGCTCCTGCTGAAATTGTACCGTTTATTCCAATATTGGGTTCAATTCCAATTACAATTCTGTGACATGTATGATCAAAGCTTTAATGCGTTTTCTTATGTTTCAAAGTGCTATTTAACTAATAAAGATTGTCTTGCGAGTGACGAGTTGAATAAAAGAATACCACAATAAAAGTGAATAGAACTGAAATTTCCACATTTGCATTCAGAGGTCAAATTTAACATAATTCAATTAGTTTAAAGTCAATATTCGTTTAGAGTGTCAATAGACACCGTTCTAACATATAAAAAACACAAACTATGGCACAAGAACGCACTGAAACCAAGAATCACCGCTGACAATGACAACTAGCGTGTAAATTTCAAAGAGCGCTGAAGTAATTTGTACCTGTAATAGGCGGAGGCTAGGTAGCCGTCGTGGACGTTATCGCTGCGTTGTAGCCGCTGCGTTGTGACGTTATCGTTGGTAACGTAAATCAATGCGATAGTCCGTTGATCGTGACAAATCCAGTAACGCAATCATTTGATAACTGCTATGTTTATGTAGCTAGATTATCCTTTTAAGAATTCTTTCGAGTCCTGAATGGTTTTTAGGATGCTCGTTAAAGTTACAAGTTTCAAGGTTTTATAATTATAAAATAATTGCCTGGGTTGTGGTTAGCGGCATGGCCAGTTAGATGTAAAGAAAATGTATGCATTAAAATAAAAGTAAAGAATTCTCAGATTCAGTGGACCAACTTTTAGTGAGAATTAGAATTTTATCAGTCAGTTAAAAATAATTAGTGTACCTGATTGCTGAGTGCTCTAAAATAGCAATGTATTTTTTATGTATATGAAAGACTAGTCAATACCGAGTTGATCACAGCGAGTGGAAATCACAATCTGAGAAAAACCAGTATCAATTAATTGCAGAAATATTAACTGCAGCAGTCTACATCTTCCACAATAACGTAACGGTTTCGTGCCTTTATTTTTGGCTGAAAATTACTACGACCACAAATTACCATTTAATATTGTGTAATATTGTTGTGTAGGCATACTGTAACCCTTTCTGTTTCACCGCTGAGCGCCTCACCCGACAACGGGAGATGGAATAGCGCACACTAGTTTAATGTGAGCATTTTACATATAATTTTACATTTGAAACGAGATATAAAATTAGTTTAAAAAATATATAAAACGTCCCTGACTAGTCACTAGTAGCACTGTAGGCAGTAGCTACAGTAAAACCGAGAGTAGTGAGAGATTTTATAGTTTACTGTGAAATATTTCATGTGATTTCCGTTACCTTTGAACAAATAAATTGGAACAAAGGCCAAGTGCAGCGCACAAAACAATGAGGGTTCTTTCACGCGCTATAAACCAGTATTAATACCTTACTTATTTATTCCTTATAATGTTCTCGAGTTAACGACGCCTCGGGCATTCGGTTTTTATTCCATGCACCATAAAATTCGACATCTGGAAATATATTCCACTCATATTTATACCGAAACTTAGTAGCCCAGAACAATCATCGTCCGTGTTCAGTATTGTGCCCGATCGGCATAATTAGTGATGTTATTTAATGAATCATATTATGATGCAGATAGTTGTTTTCGTTCCTAAACATTTTCGTACCAGTTAAATTTAAGCAACAAATTCTGAAACCGTAATTCACGTTATCTCGTTTTCATATTATCTCCATTTCGTTTCGGTCATGTGAGAGAAAAAATTAGGTCGTTTATACACGAACAGCGAGAGGGGTAGTCATTGGTACCGGGGGTCGATTTTCCACACACCGTCACGCTGAGCTTAGTCCAGCTTATCCTCGGCCTCGTCGATTAGCATAAATCTCGCCAACTAACCGTCACAAATGAGTAGCACGGGCCACGAGATGTTGCCTCGCAAACGGGAGGCGACGAGGCGCTGCGATCGAGACTTCGCTGTCGCGGCGACGATGCGCGACGAATCGCGACCGTCGCCCGCCCGCATAAATCAGCATTATCTCGCGAGATAGCCGCGCTTGGACCCACCCTGCCATATCACGCCGAGTCCCGTGTCGTTCGAAAAAATTAATGACTCGGAAAAACGATTCGCTTATGAGGGATCTTTCAATGTAATTGAATTGCTCCGCAGAGATCTGCCGAATTGTCACGAGTGTGAGTGCGTAATGCCGAGTCAGGTGCTTTGTTGATACGACGGGTTTTCGTTTCAGTACAATGTTACGTTTTCCTTATTGCTCGAGACGCTATCAATGTGTTCTTGTCATTAATTCGTTTACAATATTTTACTTACTTGATTCGGCCAGTATTATGTGCCGTAGATTCCTTTAAAAATATTTGTTAAGGGATAATGAATTATAAAACCATATTTATATAATGAGAGATTGAACCCGGACAAAGTCAAAGCTAGTCGTTAGTCTAATGTTAGACGCCTTAATATTCGACAGGCGAGTTAAATTTGCATACACATCAGAAAGGGGAGAGAAAAATGTAACGACGTTAAATCCAGTCACATTAGCTGCATTCACCCCTTGCAGATTATCATAACAGGCTTAATAGAATAATGTAAATATGTCTGTCTGTCGCTTGCTAGTTGCCACTAATCGCGCGCAGCTAACGCGGTAAGCCGCGCTGTAAAACCTGTCTCTTTGTGTGCAACTCTTAGTTTATTTAACGCGGGCCCATTTTTCATCCGCTCTGCAAATATTTTGATGGTTGTCGGGCATCCGTTTCGAATGCTCCAGCGTTTACGAGTTGATGGTGCGATATTTTATTGACATAATTTATTTTTACATTTTAGAGATCTATTATAACTGCTAAAGCTTGAAGGATTGTTTCAATATTATTGATTCTCGTCGCAAAAGTAAGATCGAGACTGTGCTACTAGAAAAACTTAATTTAATGGATTGGAGTCATAAATAACATTACAAACAGTCACGCGTATTCTTCTACTGCTGTTAATATTTCAAGCTGGCGATTGTAAACAAGTCTTAATAGATTTAAATTAACATGTTTTCATATTAGAATCTATCGTCGATCGGCGGTGGGGCGCTGAAGATGTTTTCCGCCGCGAGCGTTGCCAACACTTGTAATCACGGACTTGGCAGCCAACGGGCTCTTTGATTTAGTTCTCACCACTATGCGCGCTATAAACATATGCTCCCACAAATATATGATAAATTATAATGAGCGTTTACTCGCCCGTAAATATTCGGCTTTTGTGAACTCAAACAAAACGATATTGTGTCCATCTGATGAATTGATGATTAACGTCAAATACTAGAGACGTTAATTGCGTCTCCCGAATGCGCTTTGATGTTGAATTATTTTGGACGGAAGTGTTATAAAATATTTTGTAGAAAATAAAATATTGGAATGCTTGATAGTGCGACAGCTATCTGTCGGATTTTATAATGAAATGTCTATGTACCTACTAGGTTGAAAACTTCGTTTGAAATTAATCAAATTGAAAGGTTGCTACAAAATAAAATTGTATCTCTCTTATTCATTGTTAAGATGCCATTTTTAAATTAGATACTGATGAGTATCTAATTTATCTGTGTTAGTGGTGTGATCTACAGGTCTTGAGTGTATCCCGCAGTTGCATTGATTTCGGTCAATGTGACTTATATTACAAAGTAGCTTACAATATATAGAGGTTACACTTAATATTCAGCATTAAAGAAAAATACGGTAGCTCCGTATCGCCAATTTAAAATCATGTGCAGATGTTAAAATAGTTCATCTTCGTAGTTAAATGTATCATTCATCGTTGTTACGATATGGATGTATGTGTGCATCTATTCCAATGCGACCTGTATAGATCGCGAGTTCAATTCCCAGTACTAGGTCCGGTGCAATTTATCGAACTATATTGCAAATGTGTCCGCCGAGCAAACTTGTATTGTGTTTGTTAACTTGTAACGTAGATACAATTTTATATTTGCTATTCTTCTATGAACCTTGTGAACTTTGGACCTACAGCTATTCGGTGACATTATCTCATTTCACTTCCCTTCTCTGTTTTCATGAAATATTCGTCATTATTAGAGACTCAAAGACTGAAGGACAGAGGTACATAGATATATAATTTTTTTTTATATTGAGATTGGTGCATACATTTGCTAAGTACGTGGTAATTTATCGTTCGTTCAAATTTAATCAATAATTCAATAAAGGTTAATGATGATTTTTAATTACATCAATATACGAACAAAATGAAATAATACCGAGAGCAATGAACATAATGCGTGGCACATCCAGCGCGCGGTTTATATTTTTTGCGGGCGGTGTCGCGGCGCTGGGCGCACACCGCGCTTACACGTACGAGGCCGGCCCGCCATTTGTCGCACTCGCACGATAATTGTTGATATACGATCGCGATCCGACGCCGTAATTGTCAACGCTTAATCTTCTAATTGGCTCGCATTTGCCAATGCCAGCGAGTCAGCATTCGTTCGGCGATAGTTGTTCGCGCACGAAAAAATCGCCCGCACCGGATTCCGTTCGGTCGCATTCGTAAAACGTGACACTCGGGCATAAAAGCCAAAAGCGAGCGAGGAAGAAAAGCAATTCGCGACGCCAATTTCGTGAACAGTAAAAAGTGCGATTCACAAGTGCAACTTGAAACGGCGTTTAAGAGCGAACCGAGGGCGGCGCCCGCCGGGGGCGAGAAAACAATTTGGAATTTTATCGGCGACGAGGTGGCGCGGGGCGGGTGACCGTGTTACTTCTGATTTATGGTCACATTAGGTGCGAGCCACAACGCGAAATGCACACGCTCGCAATACTATTATCGCTACTTAACTTTTCACCTGTTAATGTGAATTTTACGTATCAGTTTCGGCTATGGACACTAACGAGAAAAATTCTAAAGTAAGTGGTAACATAACACTACGTAGTTACAAATATTACTTACAATAACTTTAATTTGCCTGTTAGTTTGTGTGATGGGAAGAATATATTATATAAACCACCTTTACCTTTGCCCTGATCCGAGACTATAGCTATGTTTAGTCCAGTTTCCAAATGATTGCACCCACGCATAATGATATATTTCTTCAATATATAGGTAAGTATACAAAACTGGAATTAGGTCGGATTGAGAACCATCTTTTGACTTATTAGTCAAACTACGTTTATCCTACCACCGCTTAACCACTAATCCCAAAAATTAAATTTCCATCACCGCCGCGATCCTCATGGATATTTTAATACCATTCGAATTCAAAAGCTAATTTCACTAAAACCTTAAATGAAACGAGTTGGCCTGAGCTCGCACATTATTTAACTTGTTCCAAGTTTAAATTGAAAACGCCACCGAACTCTTTACGGAGTCCGAGTCAAATTTTGAACTTTGCCGCTGAATCGGAAATTTCTTTATAAATATCTTATTAAGCTTAAATTCAGTTGGTGTCACGTTGCCGACACTAATTTTATTCGTGAAAGACGGCGTCGGGGCGGCACTGCGGTGCGGCGAGGGCTCGGGCGGCCTGAAAATGTATGCAAACGGGAAACGCGATATTTGACGGAGTTGAAAACGACAAAAAAATTAAGGAGACGTCGCTCTTTGGCGTGATGCGACGACACCGCCGACACCATCCCGCCAGGACTTTACATTGAATTCGTTTTGTCTCTTAACATATTAGCTGTCACTCCAACGGAGAATCTATCAACCTCTTTCAATTTGGTACAGACATAATAACAGACTTACACCGCTTATTCCTTCGTAACGCAACTTAGTTAATTATCCTTTCTGTTGAAGTATTCAATAATACAAGAACTAAATTAAATATTGACAGACAAATTGGCTTAAATGTAAACTAGTAATGAAATGTAAAAACGTACGTGAACTAATTATATACGAAACTCACTACTTCGGCTGTAATTACTACTTGTGGAGTAGGTAATGGACAAGGATGGAGTTTCATGACAACACGTGTATTGTTTTAATTCCCATCACGTTAATAATTCACGCACACAACCCTATCCGTGTCTATTCGGGTTATGTGAAGAGAACACATGCATCGTATTTGAACACAGTGTGTAATAGATGTCTGATTCATGTAAATGTACCCTTAGCGAGTGTATCGTAGGCTAATCTCGCCCCCACTCGGCGGGCGACGCAATATGCCGCGGGCAGGGGTGGCAGGGTACCGCGGAGAAAACGTGTAAACTAATTATGTACATTTTCGAAGCCACTTATTTACATAACCACGGGCTGAACCCCGCTTTCACCGTGAATATTTCATTTGTAATCTTTACTTTGACGGTTTAATATGACAGCTGTTGGTTTGTTTGTAGGAAACTTTTAATTTTCGTCGTTCCGTTTTCTTCCGGTGCCACCGAGGTCCTTTGTGCTAACGCCTCCCGCGAATAATGATAGGTGATTGTCGAACGAGTTTTTTTACGTATAAACGGCTGGGAAACTTCGTAAGGTGTAATTTGGAATTTTCGCCGAGACGGCCTCTGTCGGCTGTTGTCGGTGCGGGAAGGTGCTTATTATATTGATGACTGTTATGCCTACTAAACGACACCGTTTACTTTCTACGTTTGTTCCGAGGTGGGAATTATTTTTAAGAGACATAAGGGGAAGCACTTACTGGTCGTCATTAAATATAATTGGGAATTGATGTCTAGTGGGGCGATTAAACCCTTTATATTTCTATAAATTAATAAGTTTCGGCCGGGACTTTCCACCATAGGATATATTACTTACAAATGTATTATTAAGCAGGTGGTTATTAAAATAGTTTCCGTAACTGAATAATTTCCGCAGGGGCATTTAATAAGATAGAAATACGACCTCATTGTCATTTTATTAGCGAAATATTAAGTTGTAAGTACTTGCGCGAATTAGTAATAAGCATTTAAGTTGCAATATTATAATACTGACTAGTAGGTAGAAATGCTACATTTTTGCAAAGGTAAATTAAATGGCGAGATTTCACGAAGTTAAGGTATAAACACCTTTAAAATACATGCTTGTTTACAAAATATTGCTTAGCAGTGAGTTCAAACCTCGAGCTTAGACTGACGTAGTGTGCAGGAAGTCAATAAATAAAACTATTAGATGGTAATGAGCGAATGGGCAGGAGTTTCGCGAGTATTTATACCCGCCTTCGCGGGAACTAATTTATGGAAGCAAGTACGCGGAAAATGTTTATGTACCTACTCCCACCGCCTTACCGTTGACATCCGGTGGTCTATAGCTAGGCTACAATGCACATAAAGCTGGGTCCACACTATAGTCTTTAAACGACAGCTCGTGCCATTTGCTTGCGTGGTTTGTGTTCTGTACCGTGCTGCGGTTTGAAAGCATTTCATATTCTATATAAATATCTTATTCTGTAGCAGTGATACTTTAGGGTTGAATTTTTGATGTTTGATGACATAGCTAGAAGTTCACATGAGTCAAACGACGCCGTTGATTACTTGAAATTAAACAACAAGCAAAGTAAATGCTAAAAGGACTCTTTTCAGAACAAATTACCGATACACCATGTAGTTAATAATTATTCTTACTTGTTCATAGACAGCAAGATGTTACAAGTGTAGAACCAGCTTTATGCACACCCGCTCCACCGTTGACATCCTCCCTCTAGCTGCTACAATGCACATAGCATTGCCTTGTTAAATTAAATTATCGTTGCCTACCTTTTATGGTAGGGACGGTGAAAGCACATACGATTGTTATACAATTATCTGAATGTACTAGTTGGTACAAGCATTGAGGTTCGCAATTTGGAACCATTATGGCGTTTAGATATTATATGGT
>DWNJ01002402.1:0-10569 GCA_018250275.1 Udranomia eurus
TCTCTTGATACACTTCATGCTCGTTTGCTACTTCAATATCATAGGACATAAGATATAAAATTGCTTGATTTTTAGTACAGGACTTTTATAAATTCCATCACCTGTTCAAATAGCGTCCTTCCGACTTAATTGTGGCAATCCTGACTTTATAGATAAAGGTCACAAAACATGTAATTGATATAACACGACTCCAAACTAGAGCTGCATCACGAACTACTTCAGAGAAGTGCAAGCCAGTCTATTAAGCCCCATTTACATGATGCAAAGCCCTTGCTTGTTACATACTAGTATAAATGCGCTACAATCTTAATTGTATTGGTCTTAGGATGTAAATCGAACACAGCGTCTGTCACTACTTTCAAATCTACATTAGTATAGGAATACAACATAATTGGGTCCCCAAACCAACGCTAAACTATTATTGGTTTCATATGTACAAGAAAATGGCGGTATGTAAATCGATCATCCATCACCAGTTTTAAGTTTACGTCAGTATGGGAATACAACTTCATTACGCGTTTATCCCGCGATTATTGATTCATGCAGTCAAAGAGCAAGGTCAATAAATTCATTACCCAACCATTACAATAAATCAACAATAGAGACAAAACCTACAGCGGAACACGGGTTAACCGTCTCGTCCGTCTCTTTCTAAATCACGGTGGGAGATAAAGAGCTCCGGTTTAGACAACGCGCCCAAGTAAGGGTTGGCAAGGATTATCTGGATACACCTAATAACCCTTGCGTATATACGGAAGGAGAATTGCGAATTTATGTTTTGCAAAACTTGTATTAGTTGTTTATAGATTTGATATACATACAGCTGTTGAATTGAACATTGATGATTGACACACTATTAGATACATTCTATTAAATAACTCTAATCTATATAAAATGCATCTCTCTTTCACTTTGTTATGCCATAACTTGAGAACTAATTTTCGTCTATCTTTTTTACAACTATTCTAATACTTTTTATAGAATAGCTATTCTAACGCTATTGTTATGTTTTTTATTAAACAATTAAAAAAATATGTTTTTTTTAACTTAACGACTTCTTGCGTTGCGTTCCACTAAGCGTTTGCAACGAACGCGCTTATGACTGCTTTATATTCGAGAATATGTAAACTTGTAAATAAGAAAAAAAAACAATAGTCAAAGAATAGTTCTCGTGACAACCCTAACTCGAAGCAAACCCATGACACGAACGAATCACGACTACCCCCCCAACTCGCGGTCCAACTGAACACGATCACGACCTGTATTTATTAACTTGATTCGCTAATAAATCACCTCAAATTGTATCTTAATATTTATTGATAGCGAAATTACTTTTGCCGTGCATTTTAATTTTATTTATTTGCGGTGCCGCACACATTCTGTTAGCTACTATGTTAATGGCTGATTCCCTATGTCAAGGGGGTAGTGACAACTTACTATCAGATGTGCTTGTTGGGTACCTTTTCCTCATTGCTTTGTTAGTCTCAATTGACAATTTAATAAACAATACGACTTATTTTTCATTATAACATACCCTTACATTAGGATTTGTCTATTGGAGGCTTGTTGCAGTGGCATGACAAGATTTAGATATACCGCCATTTTGAGTTCAATGATTGAGTAGTATTAACTACCAAACCTGGCAAGATCCAGAACGACATAATTACACTGCATCTATCACTCTATCAGACCGACGTGTAAGGCTAGATTTATTTAGTGCTACGTGTTCGCGAATTAGCGGCGGTGAAATTAATGTGCACGGAATTTGATTAAATTGAGGACGATCTACCGTGGTTTAGTTGATTAAGCTGTAGTGATTTTGTGGCACTATTTTGGCTGGTATTTATTGATAGGGATTTAGCCGAATAAAGAGCGGTTATTTATCGGCCGCAATTTGTATGCTCTGCTATTCGAGTTAGTTGTAGTTGATGGTAATTTTTGGTACACTTTACGTGAATCTAAAAAGGTAAATTACTAGTAGTTCATAAAAATATATTCGATTTAAGTCACAGACGTGTTCGTCACTTTAAGAATTAGCGTTATGTAAAAAACATATTTTTCTGATGAAATAAGAATTGGTTTGCGCAATAAAATTAAAATTCGCTTTTTTAACCGAATGAGAATAAAGAAGCATAAGGATTGCCATACAAAATGTTTTAGACTAGACATGTGTTAAAAAATTTTGCAATCTCAGGTCTTTTAATACAATACACTTGTCATTCACGTTTTTAAGTTACGGTGTAAGTGTAACCTCCCTGTGACATACCTACAAGAAAGTTGACCACTCGCTGAGTTCTTTGTTTCTATCGATTGTCTTTTTAAGAGCAGGTACAAAAGACTCAATGGTCGAATACCATTCAGCACTCACCACCTACATTTACCGAACCAATCGAATTTATACCGTATTAGTAAGTGATAAGAATGAAAGTGAAATTTAAACGAATTCCAACGTTCCAAGATATGTTTGCCCAATTCACTTGTAACCTGTCATCGTTGTCTGTTAATTTTGTACAGTGTTTCTTTTATACGCAGAAAGGGATCTCAAGTGTTCAAATAAAGTTCGGATATAAGAGCGCTGTCGGAGCTTAATTATTCTTTTGTCTAGTGACGTATGGACGCCTGGTACGCACGTTTCCGGAACGTGTTTAGTTCCGAGAAAGGCTTTGGAAAGCTTTTTGCTTGTCATGCAGGCGCCTTTTAAAAAAGTAGAACTCCTTTTTTCTTTTCTATTTTTTTTAATACACGCAAAACGACGCCTACTTGAATTCAAATGGAACTGGGCTCTTGCATCTGCGCTAACTATTCATGAAATTCGCGTTTTGAAGCATTTCAAAATATGTAGAGCGTTCAATTAGTTATATCGAATGAAAAAAACTTTTTTTTACTTTTTTTGGGACCGACTGATTGAATTCAAGATAACGATGAAACTTCATTTGAAACCACTTCAATTCTTTATAAATTGGTTGAAAATTTCCTACTTTAATATAAATAGCAAAATTCCATAAAAACGACACTAAATAAATCGACCTGATTAAACCGCCACCAGGTGTAAAATCGTTACCAGTATTCATAGGTTTTGGTTTTCTAAATTCTTATAAGAAAAAAAATCTCTCTTCTTTCGCTAATATTGCATTCCAAAATTTATTATGAGAAATAAAAATCATTTTCTTATTAAATTTAGGCCAACTACATTAACGAGAACATCAGTCCCATCTTAATTCAATTAAATTACAATCGAGCTTTAGGTAATATCTGACCCGAAATCTTCGAAAGTTTTAAGTACGCACCCTATAGTGGAGCTAAATGAAATTGGAAATTCAGACGAAGGTTCTGACACATTAGGAGGACAGTTTCGGCATATCTCAAAGACCATCGGACCTGGATCCGCTCCTGGTGCGTAACCGCAAAATAAACTCAGGTAAATTAATCGCCGTTTCCAAGCACGTATCACGTCCGTATATATTAGATACAGATCTAATATAGTAGTCGACTGTGACAGGTTGAGCGAGAAGCTAATATCGTTTAGTATGGTTATCCTAGTATAAAGTTCGCCAATGATTAATATCTTTTCAATACCTTGGAAAAATGGAAAGCATAATATAGGTTATTTTCTATTCTTAGACATTCAATTTGTTTTTTATATCTAATTAACACTCAACAATTTTTGGCCATTAAAATATAAATTATAAGTTTCCACATTAATTAATAAAATATTACCGAACAATATCAAAGATACCGAATGTAATGTAATCCAATCCAGAGTTTAAGTTTGAGTTTAAACTGTACATATTTTTATGTAAATAACACACAAAAATAATTTGTAACAGTTTTCATACCTATATTCAACTGTGTAAAGGGGTTTGATTATTAAATACAGCAACAAGTGCAAATGAAGAATATCGGCCGAAATAAACGAAATGTTTTCGTTGACCGGAAACTAATCTTAAATCTTTTTCGCCGAGAACGGTATGGTAGTGCCAAATGCTAATCGTTACTCTTTTGTGGTCCAACAGAGTCCTAATAGATACAAATCTAAACCGAACACCCCAAAAGTTTGTTGCGAATTCTAATAAGCCGATGGAGGGTTGGTGGTTCAAAGGGAATATCTTTCTGTGCCGAATCTGATGCTAACTCGAATGTGAATGTAATGAGGATTGGTTATTTAATTACTATTTGCTAGTATGAGACTTAATTAAAAATTTATTACAAGATTCCAATATAGATAAATCTGTGTGGTTCGTTTGAGGCAGAATTACTTCTAACCAGTACTGACTTATCCAGTTGTGTTTGCGCTGTTGTGTTGATTCAAAGAGTACAAGGCGATTAAACTCTTTTTCCTTTAAATGGAACTACCAATAGATTATAGTAAGACTTCGGTTCTAATAGATTTAAATAAAAAGAAATAATCGAGGTGACACTTACAAATATGTCCTTATCTATCACATTTTTGACTTAAAAAAGTTTTAAGCATAGAACGGGTTGAGAAAAAAATGCAAATGTAAATGTTCTGCAATGGTTTTTATAACTGTGCAACGGTTGTTTATGTCCATAGATGTATGTAATAGAATTCGTATTTAAAGTATTCATACTGTAATTTACACAAATACATACTACTACTTAGAAACTATAGTATCTGTCATATTTTCTAAAAAATAGGTATGCACTAATGTTCCTTTTATATCCATGTCCAGACCTTTCGACGTAATCACGATTATCGACGGAGAAATAGATATTGTTGAAACTATACTTAATGTCTTTATTGGTTCTGCCAATTGATTTCAGATTGCAGGGGACTTTTACTTAAACAGAATTAAATTTATGAAGTTTTGCAACAATGTTACCTGATAAACCTTTGTTGCTTGAGATTTATAGCACAATTTTTTCATGTTAACAAGATTCTGGCTGGGTCATGAATAGATAACACTTATATACACATAGTTGATATGGCTCGTTAAGAGGAATCTATTAAAATCTCAATTGAATTGGTAACTTCAAAGTCAAATTAAAAGATAGACTATAAGACTTCAAAGTAAAAGATTCTACCAACTTCAAATAATTATGATAATATTATTGAATAAAAAGAAGAAGGAAATAGGGAAATCGATTATGGTCTGATTATAGAATGGACAAATGTGCTTAATTTGACATCGACTAAAATTATATCGTATACATTAATTCGCTACAGCTATTAATATATCCTATGTGTTGAAAACAGGTATTAGGTAATTCATTAGCTATGATTGTCTGGGGTGAATCAGCATTTACTTTGTATAGACGTGATAACGACAAAGATGAAAACGGTGAGGTTAGTCATACAAAATGACTTGTTATACTAGCGACGGTAAACGAATATCGTCTTTAAAAGATTTATTTCAAAATCATTTAAGATATTAAGAGAATTATACAACATGCTCGTACGGTTGGTGTCATAAAATGTTTAGTAAAAATAAGAAAAATGTTTGTTGAATAACAGTAGCATCACGTGGTATGTACATTTTTTCTAATTAGAAATTATGATTTCATTGGTTTATGTGTAGGAGAAAGTAAAGGATACAAGAACAAAGTGGACTTCCATTTGAATTGATATGATAATAATTTTAATTAGGTCATAAAGGTTTTTGACTAAGTATTTCTTATTCTTCCATAGCTTGTTGTCTGTCTATTGACTCTAGGATATGTGGGTACTGCGTGTGGCATTCTTCCCATTCAACTACTCAGATCTAATGAGCCGGCACTTGCTAAAGAATAGATAATACTGCTAATGGCGATAACTTTAGTTTCATACAAATCGAATGTTAAGAGTGGGAACGATTTAGCAATCATCAATAAATGATTTAAAGTCTAATATGTAAGTGGTGTTAGATAATATTCAGTTATTTTAAATTCAAACAAAATTACTGATAGGAATATTGACTTGTATTGTTCTGATAACAAATTTAGTAAGTATAATAAAACTTATTTTTAAAAAGAAGAACGTGTAATAAAAGCTGTGATATTAATTTTAGGACACCATAAAGATAATGATACGCCTTTCACTGCTTTTTAATAAATAACTTACATATACATTATGTACTCAAATAACGTTTAATAATATGGAATATAAATACAATTGCAACTTGATACAATTGAACAATCAGATAATATTTAAAATAAGATTTAATTCTCATAAGATTTAATAAGAATAAAGCTAAAGCTGAAGTGCAAATAATTGTAACAAAATTTCCATACATGTTTAAGACTATTGACATTACAAATAAATACATTCAATCTGATTTTCGATTCCCGGCGAGAATTTCGGAAGTTGAGGGTAAAAATCTGACGATATCGAATAAGACAAAAAGCTGAATCTAAGCACGAAGAACCATGAAAGGTCTTCACGAAATTATTTCAAGTAAAATGCAAATCGAGTTAACCTTTTTCAATTCAGTGAACGTTAACTTTCAACACGAGCCAAACGAGCTCTCGCCTTATTGAGTTAGTATTTAAGTGGGAGATTTATTCAAAACAGTACAGCCGTTTACGGAGGTGACATCGCACATACAAATGAAGGGATCCAACCACTTTGTTGAATCCGTGGTTTTTGGACTCTAATAGAAATATGAATGGCAAGTGTCGTGTGAGTATGAGTTTTACTTTCAGCGGTGACAATGAAAGTAGATGTAACAATGCAAGATCCGATATTGGTGGAACCTATTCTGAAAGTTTAGAGTACACTAAAACACACTACAACATTAAGAGTAGTCAGATACTAAGCAATGGTTAATATTTTTCTTCCGTTAGAATTGCCATACTAAAACTCTGCTGCTGAAGGTGTTTGGCTAATAGATAGAATGCTCTATGATATTATCGTTATAACGTTTTATGCATATTTGAATTAAATGATTAAGACAATGATAATAATCATATTTTTTAAATTGATATTACTTGCCCGGGACAAACCAAATTTGTCTAGTATATATATAAAATTTAACTGTAAGTATTTTTTATAATCTTGGTAAATTATTATGATAAATCAAACTCAAGGTTTTGTGGCAAAAAGACGGATGGGCTATAAAATTAGTAGATATTTTCAAATAAATCGTATTTAATTGAAGCAGTGTAAGAACTTTATAAAGGAAAAACAAAGTTTTTATATACATATTTCTGTAATTTCTGTTTTAATTTTTGTACGAATTATTTATCTCGTCTTATTTAAAAACAGCATGTGATTACTATTAATGTCCATCAGACCAATTAGAATCTATTACAATCTCAACTATACGTAGTTAATTTTATTAAATTATTCTGCATAGTAATATCACCAATAATTCTAATATAATCAGTTCATCAGACACAATGTTTATTTCACCAATTATGTTAATTTCGGTTGGACACAAATCAACTGACCATTGTTTAGTATATTTAGTATTAAAATTATTCTGAATCTCATAAACATTGTCATTAACATATCTATTAATAATATCAATGAAATTGGATACTTAATCATCCAACAGTTTGTATTTTTTATTTTACCTTATAGCTAGGATTGTTTCTTAAAGTTCAATCATGTGTATATCGTTCCTCTCTAATCACGAGTATTTAAAAACCCTATAAATATAAGTTATCGAAGTAATATTACCTGTTACTTGAAACACAAAACATTGTTGATTCAGTCTCACCATAAGGATGTGTTATTTAAAGCTTAGTTGTAAGAAATCACATTCTAAAGTAATCGATATTCTGATTTTAGAGTAAATTCCTTTCGAAATAATTCCAATTGTCAATATTTTGCTGTAGGAGAAAATACAGGGAATATGGTCCATTTTTAATCCGTATCCAGAATTTCTTTCACGAAGTATTCACGAAGTAATTCGTCATGATGAAGCATTTATCGCTCGCTATTCATTACACACAGTTGCTTTCTCGCACGTAACTCAAAATGCTTTAATGGTGTCATTTACACCTAGATTATCATATGAATTACTTAAGTGAAAAAATCTCCGACACTCGTCATATGGTGGACTACACAAAGTGAACGTTTAGTATTCAAAAAGCATATCCTTTCATAATTCCGACACTACTTAATACTCACACGACCACCGCGACTCGACGCCTAGACCTCCCGAGGTCCCGGAATCATTAGAAACTTAGACTAGGAGTAATCCGAGAGGTGGATCAAGTTACGCTGGTCGTTTTATCTCATACTTGCCCTCATCTCTTTGTTTCACGAAAACGTGATATAAAAGATTAACTTATTAGTATTCGGGGAGCAGAAGATCGGACGGGTCGCGGCGCGTGAGAAACGCAAAATAACGCCGTGAAGAATGGACCACTTCCAACTTCCAACTGAACTGGCTTTTGTCGTGCATTTTTTAAGACTTGTGCAAAATGGAACTAGCTAAGGAGGATTGCTTGAAAATGTTTTGAGCATTTGTTTTAGGTTTTGCAAATGTTGATGCCACTAACATTTAGGTTTTTTATCCAGCAATTGAACACGGATGTCCTAACTGGGGAAAACTCTAAGCATCTCTCCCTCTATCTCTCTTACGGCGTGGAGATCTGCTTTCGTAGAGTATATACTCTAATAAAACATAATTCAATCAAAATTATCATTCTTTTATTATTTTTCGACATAAAATAGACTGAAGAAGAAATAAGTTGTGTAACTCTCTTGTCTCCGAGTCGCGAAGCTGTTTGTGCCTTCTGGCAATGTTGATATATAAAAGAGAGATTCAAATGGGCAACTATGAAAATGCATTTTATAAGACCCCGCAATATTTCACAATCCAGCTTCATTTAAATTCTTAACTATATCCAGTCAGTTCATAAAATACCCACATTAAATCTAGTTCACTATTTCAACTTCTATAATTTCCACATTTCTACCTGAATCGTAGTGATTATGTACGACATAAAAACCATAATTGCGCAATCATTCGTTATTACTGCACTAGATTGTTCAACGATAAAAAATAGGCGAGATTTTTTTTTCAGTTTTTAAATTTTTTTTTGAACTGGCTACGAAACATGAAAGTGGAGAAGGTTCCACACAACCAGGTAGGTCCTGAAGTATATTTCCTGATGCTAGTCAAATGCATATTGTTAAAATAGAAGCAAGGAACGAAAGGAAGAGGTTAATTGAGTAAAGGAACCTATAGTCTTAGCTACATAGATAATGTTTTTGATAGAAACGTTAGAAGTACTTTTCGAACTTGGGTAGCGTAGAATTTGAATTCACAGTATAACACTACCCACGTGTTAGTGTGAATTCAAATTCTAAGCTATTACTTCTAAGATAAATGTAAATAATTACACAATTAACAACAAAACATACTCACCGAACATTCCTACAAAGTTGGCTGGCAAAGTTCTCTAGGAATAAAGCTTTGAAACTTCCACCCATAAATAAAACGTTAACAGTAGAATCGCGATCTAATGAAAGAAATAAAGTACCTTAATTGCTTCTTAAAGATGAACGCGAATGCGTACTTAACTGAGCGCTATCTATTACCTCTTTTTAGCTTAGTTGGTGGCCTGTCTGGACTCAGTAGGCGATAGACCAATTGACGGTTAACCATTGTCTTTGTTTCACTTGAATCGTAAAAATATGCTAATTGCATACGCAAAAATATCGTTAAGTATTTTGGATGTAGAATCGGCGGTTTTTCATAGTTCCAATCTAGATGAGTATTAACAATGCTTTTGAAAATGTCATGACATAACTAAGTAAAAATGTATTACAAAATTTATTGTGAATTTAGCTGTGTAAATTTATTTAGATCTAAGTATTCCTTTTATGCATCATGTAGGTAAGCGTATTTGAATTCGAAATAATTGCTACTTTATTTCTTTTAAGTATTTTTTGTTCGCAGTAAGTACGATTGCACTTTTTGCCTGCTAATGACTTTTTAATCTCTCTTCAGTTAACGGATACACGTACCTATATATCTGGTTTACAGTTCTCCTATTTGGTCGTTTTTTTACTAATTTAAAGTATTTTTTGCGTGGATGAACCAAATTAATTCCTATATTTTATTTTACCTTCCAAATCAGGTGATTAATGATTTGACAATATTTGCATTATTATCAAATCATTAATCACCTACATAATCTCAATCAATTCAATATATACATAATATATTAAATTTCATTACTTAAAATAAAATAAAAAGTATCTACATTAAATAATACGATGTAGATAGGAGGAAATCTTATCATATTAGAAATAAAATTAGGTCTTTGAATCCAAATTCCGTTGCAAACCCCAGATTCAGGCAGAAACTAATGTAATGGAAGAAAGTGGGATGGCCTTAGACTACATACCGTACCTTAACATGTACGCATTTAATTTCCACTATACTAGAAGTGACCTTATATATTTAGTTGAAATATTACCACGAGCAGAAAGCAATAAAGAGCATCATTAATCTGACGGCGGATACGGTGTTCGTTCGCGTCCACACGATGGGACACTATAATGATGCTATATTTATTTTCATTAAGCACATTATGAGATATAAATCAAACGAGATGAGAGCTAATTTTGGCTCCTATTTTAACTGTATTTATATAGATAAATACAGTTAATTT
>DWNJ01002403.1:0-10569 GCA_018250275.1 Udranomia eurus
TTAATTACAACTTTTATAAAATATTTTTCTAACCTTAATAAAATTTTGTTACGACTGAGAGTCATTAATCATAATTATACGAGCACACTTCTATGAAAATATGTAGATATTTACGTATAAATGAAATTCGTAAACACATCAAAGTAGGACAAGACATTCAATTTTACTGAACTCAACTTATTTTTAATCTTCCAGCGTTCCATAAGTAAACCGACTTATTCGGGGCATAAATTTGGTCTGGATAATATTAAAGAATCTTAATTCAGACGTAACGATGTTTTAATTAGAAATAGCAATATAGATAGGTTACTTATATGTAATTCAACGTGTCCCTGAATTATAAGCAGGCAACTTTTGTTTATCAACTAGCAATAGGTGCAAGATAACTTTAAATAGTGTTATACGTTTGTAAGTCTTAGCTACTTATAGTATTAAATAAAATGTTTGTTGAAACAACTCTCTAGTGGAACATCTGTAACAATTTCCTAAAATAGACCTACTTACATAGATAGGCAATAAACCTTAAATGTAATGCACAGCGTTGCGAAGCCATAGACACTAAAATACAGGGTGCGTGAAAGTTATTAATGTCAAAATTCATTCCTTTTACTGCGCGCTTGAGATAAATTATTCTGTACTAAATTCACCAGTCTTCGCCATAGTTATTCTTGAAAACGTAGAGGTTACGGGGGAATTGTCTATATTTGAACAAAACATACAGCTTAGCTGAGCTAATTTTCGGTTATACTCGTATATTTCTTTATCTTGGAGCATTTTAACGTCATTTGTTTTCATTTTATTGTTATTGGTATGATACTTATTGTCTTGCTAAATCTGTATAAAAAAAATCCGATAATTGTTCAATGCGTCATGCCAATTAAGAGAGAGAGAGATCTAGATCATCAAACTAACATTATGTGATTATTTATCCAATAACAAGAGACAACTGCCAGAAACGCATTTTATCAACTGTGGTTCTAATGTTAGGTAATACTCGTCATATTTCAGTGTATAGAATATTTTAACTGTAGAAAATGTATTCTTATCAACGTCCGTAGTGTCCGTAAAAGCAGTTTTGGACCATGGCAACCGTTTAGTTTATAGCGGCTTTAATACATATATTTCCAATACAAAGAAATTCATAAGTGGGTTTCGATATAAAACGACAGATTTAAATAAGTCTACATTAGCCGAGCCGAGGAAATTTTTAATGCATTTCATGCATTGGAGTAATTTTAGAAGTAATTTTCTTCGGTCGATCCTGTACTCGCCCGAAAGCCGGGGTCATTGGCACCGTATAAAATTAAACATTAAAATAAACAAGCATATAAAATAACTGGAGATTTGATTCACCGGTGATCGGTGTGAACGGTGGATGGGGTTGATTTTATAAATAATCACGGTGTCGTGTTCGTTTAATGAAGGAATTTTCATTATTGTCCTTTCGGGTCTCGACTTCCTGAGAATGAGATGACAGATATCTTTATTAATCTTGAAGTTTTGGTGTGTGTTCTGGTTTTAGGTTTGAGTTAGTTGTTTTGTGTTTTGTGATAATTATAATTAATTTGACTTTATTTTTTGTGTTGTAGTGTAAAAAATACGCATATAGAATGGAATACTCTCAGTAATTGATTTAAGAAATAAGTAATATTATGTAGGGGCCAATTATTAGAATATAAATAGATATACCTGTATTATATATGCACATAACCATGTTTTTTTTTTCAGATATATTGTTCAAATGATACCCTATCGGTTTTAGCTTTACAATTACAACAGAAATCAAACAATATATTATATATCGTATTATAAATACAATTTTTCGTAATTATTAATCTTCTTTCCCTCCAGTTTATTCCCAGGCCTCATTTAGCTTCCTCAATAACGTTCTCTGCCGGGCATCTGGGATCTTGTTTATGACCGACATGTTTTTACCTTCCATAAACTATATTCTGCGCGTTTTGTTAAATCTAAGTCGTAGTTTTGTGTGTAATAGCAAATACGTGTAACTAAAACTATGTTATACAGTGACTTTCGATCAAAAAAGTACTGCGATGAATCAAATCAACTCCTAATTAAAGTATTAAGTTAAGTATGTGTGCCATATGAACGAATAAAATAGATGAGTTATTTCAGAGCTATTGATATCCTCAAGCTTAGGAGCTTATGAGCTTTACTATTAATTCTTTAGAGACTTAGTTATCTTAATATGAGGACAGTGTACAGTACGAACACTGGCCTCATAAGTCAATTACTAATTTATGAAACACCTAAATTCTTCTTGATATCGAACATTGGACTCAAAAATAAATATTTGTACGTCGTTTTTTTTCAATCTTAATGTGTTTAACCTGATCTTAATTGACACAGACAAGGGAATGAAAACCGAAACGAGTTTAATGCGCCATAAAATTTCAGTCATTCGCTTCAGGATGTTTCCAATTCTTAACAGCTAATATTTTTCTCTTTTTCTCATCTCCGAACAGTTTTAAGCATCTCCTTAATATCATAGTGACGTTGATTACAAGAGGCGCCAATAAAACCCCTGAAAGACACCACGCACAAATAGATGCAAGTTTACGACGCTTCATAAATATAAATAGATTAGTCATATAAAAGACGAAAAGAAAAAGTTTTTTAACGGTTAACTCTGTTTAATGTTAGTTTTCATTAAACCATATAACACGTGCCCTGTGGTCGTATATCATAGCGGTGAAGGGTTGGCAGCCATATTTAAAAATGGATACATCACGCTTGAGGGTTGGATTAGTTTTTATTGTTACACCCTTGTCCTGAAATAGCTCTTTCAACAATCTGTTTTGAGGTTGATTTATTTTGGAGAACGTTTTTTAATAGGTGTTAAGTGTTATCATATCATGTGTACATGGAATATGTCATCTGATTAGATGACTTTATTACATTCGTGGTTTCGTCTCTTCAACTTCATATCTAAACAAAAATAATTTATAAAATTGCCTTGTTTTATTATTTTGTTACATTTCAAATAAAATGATAATTTACTATTATTATTTCAGCTGAAATTGTACTAATTACTTCAATCGATAAACAATCGAGATTTTCTAAATAAATTACGTTTGGCGTTACGCTTAGTTGCATGTTTTAGTAAAACATAAACAGTTATATAATACCGTCGCCGCCGACACCAGATGGCGTGTGCCGCGGTTTTTTACGTGAATATTAGTAAACAGTGTTTTATCTCTACATACAGGATGGTAAAAAAGGCTAATATTATTGAAAGTCTAATAATACCCCAAGTTAAATATTTTATTTAGGGTGAAGTGTGAGTGACAGAAGTCAATGAATGAAGGTTTAATTTTATATTTATGTAAGTAAACAACTTTATGTATAAAATGGTAATATTTTATAAATATTCTATATCACTACAATTTTTATAATGACTATGTACTACTTAGATCGTTACATTGATATTGATATAAGTAGGGTTTAAGCCTGACTATATTATGTCTATACTAGGTGCTCAGTATCAAAATACTTCAGACTAAAAATTTACTCAGATACGAGCTGAGCATACGGCAAATTCATTCATCACAACATTATCATCAGTTTTTGTCATAAATGCAAACTGTGTTCATATTAATAAAACTATTTAAGTAACCAACCCATAACACAACCGATCACAGTTAAACTGGCCGCAGTATTGGGCATAATCGACATTGTGTGTAACTCCCAATACTTTTTACAAGGAAAGTGCGATTCGTAACCAGTGCACCAAAATAAACAGTCAATTATAGCTGCATTCGATCCAACCACAACCGCATAAATGCTCACCGCATTAGAAGTAGAAGCAACCGCATTACACGAGATAATAAACATTGGCACAACCGCAAATGATTTGACAGACGCGTGCGATACGTGTGGTGGTCGCTTAAGACTTGACAGTGGATTCGCACACGAAAACATTGTACGAAGATACTGCTATTGGCAATATGTTGTCTTAAGATAAAGTAATGGAATATAAATATGGAAAGGAGAATATTTTAACATTTTTTTAAATTACATTGTCGAAAGGATGTTTTTACATGAACTACATATTACAGAATAAATCGACTTTTTCACAAGTTTATAAATTAAAACTCTGTGTTAAAATTTGGATCTTTCTGTACCAAAATCAATAGCATTATTCAATAAATAAAAATAGTATCTAATTAACAAATTAGTTCTAACAGTAATTATTAAGATCTAACACTCATTAACAACGTTGACTATACAGTTCTATTTAAATAAATTTGCGGCAATATTGAAATCGTGATCGCCGGTAATTTCACCGTAGCGGCAATTCGACAACATCGGAACGTGAACATCCTGTGGGTGAGCGCACGTGCGGGGACTTCCGCCGCACCTTGCCTCACCCGCTTACAAAGCTCGCTTCGAACTATCCCAGTCGGGATGTTAGAAGTGAGTATAATACAGTCATATATACCTTTATTATTTTTGTTGTATACAGAATATAGCATATATAAAACTCGCTTCAAACTATCGGGTCAGTCGGGATGTTAGACTACCTAGACCCTACACTTTTCGTGGTACAAAAATATATCTTATACAAACTCGTTTCAATATATATAGAGGGATATGTTAGGAGTATAATACAGTCATATATGCCCACAGTATTTTCTTTCTATAAAACATAGCTTATACCATGCTTGCTTCGATCTATCCCAGTCGGAATAAAAGTTAGTATAATACAGTCATACATGCATTTAGTCTTCTCTTAGCAAAAAATCTAACATAGGGACAGTGTTTCTTAGTTAAAAATAAAATGTCAGACGGTTTTTTTATTGTTCTAAAATAAAAACAAAAGTATCTGTGATAATTTTGAAATTTGAGAGATTTCTTTAAGGCATCAACATTTTTTTTTGATTTCATATCGGTACATACATACATATATCCTTGTGCATTATTGTCGAATGGAACAACGGAGGTTAAAAGTCTCAAAGTATAAATAAAGAAAAAAACACAAATAAGTTTGACCATGACTTTAAAACTGAAACTGAGAAAAATAAAAACATAGAAATTATAACAGAAAAAATATGAAAATAACGTATCGTTAAAGATACAAACGCGTATGTACCACTTACATACAATTTACAGTTTAAAAAAAAGTAAAACATGAAAATAATGTGTCGTAAAACATACAAATCAAGAAACGCGTATGTACCACTTACATTACTCGGATCTGAACACGTAACTTCATGTAAGTGTGCCCACGCGCACATAAATAACACGCATTCATCTATAAAATGGGACAACAAGACAGACGGGATTGATTTATTTTTAATACTTCACTTGTAAAGGATTGTACTTGAAATTAACTGGCGTAAGTAGGCATGGGTCGTTGTACGAAGAGTAGGTACAACAGCCAGTGTCTATACTTTTGTGGTAATTAGATGTTACGGAGGATAAAGACATAATTTCTAATTTTTAATCTTTTACATAAAATCTACCACATCTATTGTGGTTATTGTATCATTCATATCTTCAGGAGATTAAGCATTTTAGCAAAATCGTCGCCAAAATTAAAGAAAAAACACTTAAATGAGATTAAATTAAAGTTTTAGAAATATTATTTTAAATATTATTTAGAGGTAATAAATATAATTTTGTAAGTTGTGTTACTTGTGTTAGACTCGTAACATGTTAATGTAGCGACATGTTACAAAGGGAAGATCTTAAGAAGGTAGGAAGGAAGATTACAATAAGGAACCAAGAATCAAATGTTTTTATTCATTATAAGGTATACAAATACATTAAATGAACGCCACATACATTTCCATTAGTCAGTGGCTATCTATTAAGATTATTCAATGTATCATTTAATCGAAATTGATGATTATGATGTATTTTTATATAAGACATTTTAGTTCTTCTTCAGAGACTTCACTACAATGAAATAAGTTGCGTAAAACATTTTGGGCAGTTGTGAATAATGCGTTACTTCCAAGAAATTAATGATTACTCACGGCAAAGACTCATTATTTACTTCTCTGTGGGAATGGTCTGGAAGTGGCGGATGTTCTGCGATGAAAACAATATCGGCGCCCCGTGTGGCTCAGTGATCGTATTTTGGGACAGCCGTGAATGAGTCCTGGGTTCGATTCTAGGCCGGCTGGCTTGAATCACGCGGTAAGTTTCTTTTCTAAAAGTGACGTTGTCGTTTCAAATTTTAAACCGTAATTTAAACAATTTTAAATTGTACGATTTTAAGAGTTTGCATCTCCATATATATTTTTTTATATTTTTAGTGGATTTATCGAACTGACTTCATTATTGCTTACTTACTACTATATTATTTAGGAAATATTTTCCACAAATAGGGACAAAATTAAACAAACATTCTACATATATTTAAAAATCTTAAAAATATGGGAAAACCACCTTGAACTCAGCATCTACCTGTGTTAGCTTAACAATATTTAACACTTCTTATAGTGTAGGTGGTACGAATAACCAATGCCCGCTATTAACGGGTCATAATTCTGGATTGTATCTATTTGGGCTAAGATTTTGCAGAACGCACGGACGGACAGAAACCAGCAGTGGAGCGCGTTTACACTGTCAAGTGTACTCGCACTTTTTATGACGAAATTTCAGACATACCAGTAGTGATTTTGGAGTCAAAGGAAATATTCTACCTTCTTCATATATTTAAATAATATATTATAATATATATGATACAGATCTTGTTTTCTACAAAATTAGCTGCTTAATTTTATTTTCCTTCATCGTACTTAAAGAGAAATATCACCTCTACTATTAAAAAAAAGACGAAAATATCAAACGAACATGCAGCGGACTGGATTAATTGAACCTTTTTCGTATATGTAAACTAAATATAACTGGAACTCTTGGAGTCGATCGAGGTATATCGTACCTTCCAGGAACAATGGAACGCGTTTATTAACGCGAAAATTGTACCGGAATGACCTACCTACGATCATTTAGCAGAGGATCGTTTGCCAAACCACTATCTCGGTATTAGTGCGAGTAAACCTAAACACAGCATACGCCGGTGAACACAATCTACAGAAATAGCGCGGTGCGTTCAAGATTTGACCGATCGTGTACGTACACAGAATTAGATTGTTGGTTAGATAGCGATAGACGCGGATGGATTACCAATATATTGTCTATCAATTTTTCTTAGCTTATACACGTATTAGAAAATGAACGGACAGCGCGCCCGTACTTTCAAAGATATTTACAACTAGCGGACCCTTCACTTCGTAGCACTTCGTACCGCCTCTCCGTTCCCGTCCCCGTCTCACGACTTTTTTTTATTGTGAAGTGAAGTTTACCACAATGTATCAGTGAAAACCGCATTAAAATCGGACCGGCCGTTTCTGAGATTAGCGTGCACAAACACACAGACAAACAGACAAACCGACAAAAATTTTAATTTTTTTTTTTGATTCTATTCTTTAATAAGATCGCTAAAATGGTTTTCTCTTAGATATCTTCCATGCACAAACAGCAATAACTTACAGATTTATTTGATGTATAGATATAGATAAATAATAATTAAAGACTACAGTTTAGCTACATTGTTTTTTTCACATTTTTAGCGATCGTACATAGTTGGACATAGTTGGACTAGATTGGACTAGATTCAATCTTGGACATAGATGAATCACCACATGATGCCTTTTCAATTAAAAATAATATTGAAATATATGTCATTTATGGAATTTAATTTGACTATTGTAACGATGTTTTCCCACACGTAGTCATAAACAAACTACAATTACACTTTTATAAGCAGACTTTCAAAAGGAATAAGCCCCTATATTTTTTTACTAAAATACAGTAATATTATTCCCACATTAGAAAATTATACGCAAAAACCCGCATTATAGCGTTAATACCCTATTCAAAATGTCTTTAGCATTGTTTGGTATTCAGCATTCGGTAAAAAATACTTCCGTATAAACCAATAAATATTGGAACCGTCCTTAGGGTCTCGCCTCATTTATTATGATAAAATCGGTTTTGAAATGGTTGACAGATAATAAACGCTCAAAGTACTTGTCATGTTTTATAATATTAGTTGTTTCTTATATTTTAGATATGGAGAACATAATGGCTATTTTTAAATTTATGATATTATTCTGGTTTTAAAGCTTTCATAAAAGGCTAAATTATACTTCTATTTTCATTATAGTATTTAACAATTAAAAGTTATAAATATATTAGTTGATATACATATAAGTTATACACATATTATCTAAACAGCATATTTATTAAACGTAGAGGCGAAAAAACTTATATACATATAAAAATGTAGTACTAAATTTAAATTCTGTAAAGAATTATTATTTTTATTCGAGTTTTACCTTAATCCCTGTGATAACTAAACAAACCGGTATTTCATTAATATATAGGGGCAGTCCCCGAGGCCTTGGACTATAATCTCCCCTAGGAGTCGACCTATTGTCTGGACGATTTGTAAATGGAGGATAAGTAGCTTCAGATTTGGTAGTGATGTTGCCATATAACAGTTCCTTGTATCGATAAAACAAAGATAAAAAGAGTTTCCATCGAAAGCAATTTCAATCTTCAAAGTTTTAAAGGCCGTCTAGCTGGTAAATTAAAAATGTATAGTTGTACACACTAAAGATTTAATGATAAAAAAAAATCTATCTAATCTAAAACATGTCTAGCTTAAAAAGTATTTGAAAGACTGTGATAAGTGTTACCGCTGTCTGTGGTGTCACTTCTGATGGATATCACATCCATCGCGTCAGAGATATTCACTGAAGACTGGCCATAAAACAAACCTCATTCGTCATAACTCCTGAGTACCGAGATAATTGAGCTAATGCATGCTGACGACTACACTCGTTAAAGAACAACTTAACCAAACGACAGTTGGCCAAAGGGCAACTTTGCCAAGTCTAGTTTTGAGCAGTTACAAAACCGAAACACAATAATTGCTTTGAGCGTATTGAGGGCGGAAAGACTTATAGTTTAATATAGAGTTCACGGAAAGTTTATAAATATGAGGCGAAGAATGCTATGATACAGACGGCACGTGTAGTATGTATATCGATCAATAAACCGTAATTTTAGCTTGCCAAAATAATAATATCGTTTCCCAGAAATTTTCAAGTAAATTTCTTATTTATGAGCTTGGCCACAGACTAATAATACAACTACTAGTTTGGCTCCTGCTATCGTATGCTTATTAACGCCATCTGCTCTCAGGATGAGAAATACGCTTTGGCTTTATTTGAAAATTATGACCTCGCACTTTGGGTAGATCGCATCCAATCAAGTTAGGCAATGCAGTCACAAGTTGATAGCTGAGGGCGCTGATGGATGATTTTAGTGTTAGAGTCGAGGGAACAATAGTGACAATAACAATAAGCTTTCAGCATTAACTTGCAGCATACGCGTTTAGCGTAAGCTTTCGGTAAGAAGCTTCGGCATTTCGGTAACTAAATTAAGCGTTTAGACAAGATATTTTAGTGACGGTCGGTCCCAATTATGGTTTCACTATTGCATCAACACCAGCTTAAACAATTTAATCGGAGTCCAAGTGGGAAAGTATTGACGCCAAGTTCCGAGCAACTGTTTGACCTTGTGCTTACGTCACTATTCCACCTACTTACCGCTCACCGAAGAATTAAGTTCCATCCACACACACAGACCGTACACATGCAGATTGTGGAATGAACTTCCTTCTGAGATATTCCCGTAGGGCTATGACATGGGGTTTCTCTAACGTAGCACAAGAAGAGCTTTACTTCTAAGGCGTCGTTGGCGATACATCTGGTGTTGCAAATGTCCGTAAGCGGCGGTGATCATTTAACGTCAGATGACCTGCCTGCCTTCGCTAGGCCTAAATCGGTAAAAAAGTAACTCCGCCAGTTTAAGTCTTACCTTAGTTGTTCTTGGTACCCACAGAAAGAATATAGCACACATGGGATATTGCACAATTTGTAGCAGAATCCTTAAATGTTAATTTAAATTAGATTAATTAACATTAATCATTTGATAGAATTCGTAAGATTTCGTTTCGATCAAGAAAAATTAGAGACCAATAACTCAGTAAAATGTAACCATAATGTATTATAGGTAACAAGAAAACGATATATTATATTTAGACGTCTCAAGACGTCCAAGTCGACAAGACCTACTTACAACGATAATCGAATAAATTATTATCCGGCTGAGATTTATTACTACAATCGGGTAGTAACTTCAATACCAATCGAGATAATTATTCAATCAATCCTTTATTGCAGTGCCTACCAACGTAAATTGTATTGGCGCCTAAGATAATCTTGACATTATACCTGTAGGTCTAGAAGACGTCACTTGCATATCTATCACTGCTTGTTGAATAATTATCATATCTGTATTAATTATACGTACATCTGTTTTCCTACAAAAAGGATTTTTTTATCTTAATGTATATGGTTGATGCACACAATATAACAACTCGTTAATCTATCTATAGATTTAAAGAAACTCGCAAAAGTAAAATAATTTTTCGACCGTTTTATAATGATAAGTATGAGGTGATGA
>DWNJ01002404.1:0-10567 GCA_018250275.1 Udranomia eurus
GATGAAACTGTACAGTAATATAGATTATACATGAGAATTGCATATATGCGTATTTATAAAGATATTTTTCAAAATGGCCAAAATATAATGACAAATGTCAAGTAAGTGGGAAAAAACCCTGCCATAATAATATTACATCTTAGAGCAAAGTAAAATACCTCGAAATCCAGAAATTTAGAAGATACTGTTGCCTTTTATTGTGAAAATTGTATATCAAGTGAAACCCTTTTTAGAGAAGTTAAACTTAAACTTATCTTTCAGTAATAAAATGATGCTATAAGGCAGTCCGTCCCAAAGTTGGCGCTGAAAATGTAATAACTCGACGGTAAAAGAAAATTCTTTTAAATGTCAACTTTTACTCGTATAAAGAATGACACTGACGAAGAACGAAACAATATATTTTAAATCCCAATTATTTCTGTGGACGTTAGAAAATAATTGATTCTTAATGTGGGTAGTAGTAAAGTTTGAGCGCCTATGATACATGGGACGAGTTTCCAGGTGAGCACTAAAACGTGTCGGGCATTCGTACTTGCCGTATGACGGTGAGTCATCGCGCGGTCGTGACGTACCGACTGTTATCAGTTCTTTGATTACGAAGTCGTGAACTGGATAACGCTCAGTGGGTTAATAAGAGCTTGAGTTTTGGAAACACTGCTTAAATTTTTACCTTTCTATGGTTTAAGCGCTTTTTTAAATTAATGGCACGTTAGCATACTAGTAAATTTCTTAACCCCTTCCAGCGAAGGTCAAAGGCTTGTGTTAGGTGTGGGTTCATGTTAATGCTGCAATGGGGAGTGAGAGTCGCACCCACGACCTCTAGCGTAACCACTACCCATTAGGCTATTGCCGCTGAAATACAAGTTAATCATTCAGTTTCATTCAAAACGAGTCAGATTGATGTGTATGTTTGTTATAAGAGATTAATCTCAGGCTTAAGCACAGTTCTCGTCAATCGGCGAGATTATATGAAGTATATAATCTTTATTCAATTATTTATTTACGGGTTTGAGGATTTTTGATTATCTCCGTGATATACAACCGCTAAATTGAAGTATACTTCATAAGCTTTAATCTTAATTAGAGTAAAAATTGGCCATGTGCAGCACAGATTGCATTCTGTTATGACGTCAATGGTAAACTCATTCGTCGTATGAGGACATCAATATATATTTTTTATATTCAAGGAGTATTTTTGATTCAGTTTAAAAATATTTCTTCTTCTTTTATGCTTTTTGTAGTTCAGTCAAAATATATTTGATATTATTGTGTATACGCATTTTTTTGTGAAATGTTTCTTTAAAGTGAATATAAAAGTAATTTAATTTAAAAGTATATTTAGCAAAACCTAAGATTCTTCCAGTAAATAGAAACGATTATAAACATTAAAATGTTGAACTTCAAGATGGCGGACATCCTTTTCTCAAGAGGAACGGTTAAGAAAATCTTGTGAACGCTACCAGCTAGTTTTATACGGTACACAAGACTAGTAAGTACCTAATTCTTGAAAAAAAAAAAACGACACCGGATTATATTAATATGCATGACAGATTAAAAAGCGAGAAAAAGAAAAAAATGTGCACAGATAATGAAGTGAAAAAAAAATGGCTCTATTCTGCATGACTATACAAGTTGACGCGTTTATCTCTTTATAAGTCGTGCACAGATTGTGCACAGTTGTGCACAGATAAAAAAAAAGATTGTGCGCACTTAGGCACTGTTAAAATTAACGCGTTTAGCGCTTTATAATTTACGGAATCAATTTGATGATTATGCAACATTAGCGAGAATGTTTGCCGATCGTATTATCCGCTAGGGACGTGCATTCGTATGCAGTTGATGGACTGCAATCGGACTAGCGCAATGCAGATGTGTCACTAGTTGGTAGTGCTGAGTTTGCTCAGCTGGGTTGCATGTAGGTTAATTTTATTACGAACTTGCGAATTCGGATTAAAACGCAGGCGTTTGTGTGCAAAATGTCTATGTAAGCGAGTCCGTTGTGTATATTGCTCTCTAACGCTGTTGTGTTCTTATACAATAGGTTCTAGAACTGGCATTTCGTTGCATTTTTTCTGACATAGAAACATATAGCAGTCGGGCAAAAAGGTTCTATACGTCACATACAACGCCCCACACTAGAGTTTCCCGTGTCCTGAGTGCCATGGACAACACACACACACACATGATCACAAATAACCCGAACCAAGAAGTAAAATATCAATTTTTCATTCAAGTTTCTGGCACACCGCGAAGAAACCCAGAACCCTTCTAATGACAGTCCAGCATGTCAACTATTAAGTCATGTGGGTTGCCGATTTTATATCTAGCTATATTTTAAATCAGTACTTATAATTGTTGATGAGCTGCGAGCAAAAGCTAGTATTTAATAACGCAACACAATTATATTGGGCGGTGATATAATTAGGGATAATTGTGATAATGTAGTATTGTATTGTACACGTAACATGTACTCGTACACAGCCGAATGGTTTTGATAAAAAACGATCCGTGTGTATCTGTTATAGAAGTGTATATAGTTTGTGGTGTATTGATACCTTATAAAACATATTGTTTCGAAACTTCGATGTTGTATTGGGTTGATAACAGATGTCCATGGGCGGCGGTGATCACTTACCATCAGGTGGACTGCATGCTCGTTTGCTACCTCAAAACTATAAAAAAAATCTATTATATTTTTGGTAGTCTAGATTTGTATGTCATAACATCTTCCCGACACTTTTGGAGCGCGTACACACGGGGTTTAATTTTTTTAAGACCGACATAATAACGATGGTGTTGCAAATATCCCAAGGGGGATTGATTTGTTGAAAATAAATGTTCAGCGTGACAAATGTATCAGGAAATGACTATTATGTTGTAAGTTATGGTGTTTTCCTCGAGCTCGGTAAATAAATTTATTATTAAATTTACATCATACATGATATAAGTATATATTTGAGTTTGAGCCATTATCCTGTTGACAATAGGTGTTACAGTTGGATATTTATGTAATATAATTATGTATGTAACAAACGAGCATGCAATTCACCTGATGGTAAGTGGTCACTGCCGCCCATGGAAATCTGTAATCAACCCAAGACAGGATCTTAGTCAGGATAAAGAAGTTATTTTTTAGGTCGAACACAAATGCATTGCTACTCTTGAGGACTAAGTTGGAACGCCTCGGTTAAATACGTCTCCATGACTACACCCTTCCAACCATAACACAGCAGCAAGAACACTGCTGTTATGAGGCAGAAATAGGTATGGCGGTGATGCCTCCGGAGTCGAACCCACCTTCAAATTATATCAATTTCTTAATTGGGCTATAAAATTGTTTTTTTACGTCCGTCCTCGCATTCCTCTCAGTTGTCTAGTTAACTCGCATGAGATATAATGTTATAACGTAATGTTTTGATGAAGTTACATTAGTTTACGCGTAGTAATACAAAGGACGGTTGTTATATTTAGACGCGAGAAGGTCAATGTCTCGTTGCCGCATGCGTTCTGTAATTGCCGTAAAACGTGCCTGTCGCGTTTTCGAATTGACTATAGAGAGTATGGTTGTAAATGCGCGAATTTTAGAACATTTTTGATGGAGACAGGTAAGCAGTATTAGTAGTACTCTACAAAGACGATGTATAAATAAAGAAGCTAATTTAAATATTGTTACCTGTAATTGTTGCTTAACAATATGTCGACTTAATGGGTTACCTTCTTGCTAACTTAGCAAAAACTACATCCGATAATTCACTCGTCCGTCGCTTAGATATAAACACAATCTAAAACGGATATAAACACAATCTAAAACTCGTCTAGTTAAGAATTATCTAGACGAGTAGCACTATTTTGACAAATGTCTCAACACATAGTCTCGGACACCCACTTATTCTCGGATGTAGATTACACAAATTCTTTAACATTGTAAAAAGAATTTCCCTTACAGCCTGTGGACGGTAGGTGTAATAATGTGTATCTTATTTATTTATTATAACAAAATCCACAGCTCTTTTTAATAATATAGAAACACATACTCCCAGATATACCCTTATAGATCCTTGTATACTTAATCTAGGCGTTTCAACGTAATCCTCAAGGGTAGTAACGCATTTGTGGTCGACCTAAGAAAGAACTTTGACCCTATCTTGAGTTGGTTATAGATGTCCATGGGGGGCAGGGACCACTTACCATCAGGTGGACTGCATGATCGTTTGCAACCTCCAAGTTAAAAAAAAAAATATTGCGCTAGCCGACAACCACAAATAAAAACTCAAAATGCTTCAGTGTACCTCTCCGGAAGATTATAAAGGCTAGATTCCTTTTATGCTCAAGGGACATCGGTCCACCACGCTGCTCAAATAGAGAATGAATTATATTACATACTTCTTTTTAATCAATCATAATATAATCATCTAAGCTAAGCTAAGTATCGGGATATGACATTAACTATTAATATTATTAACATAATTATAATAACAATGTATTTTTTTAGTAATTACAAATACGCGGGCGTTGTTTACAACTAATTATAGCACACATGTGGTCAATAAGACATTGACCTTACCGTTCTCTAGAGCGTGTACCTCTTGGGGATAAGAGGATATATAGGATATAATCAAATAGTAGAAACGACACTTATTACAAAAGATAGTAAAGACTACCCGGTGTTTTGTATACGGTTCTGAATTAAAGTCAGATAATCGAAATGATAAGAAGTCGTATGTTGTAAGTTTGTCTATAAAATTGTAATGTTATTTAGCCGCATACCTTTTATGTGTCTTGAGCATACTCCGCCACGCTGTTCATAGTTATTTACCAGGCGATATATTATACATTTAACGAGGTTCAATTTTTTTTATCCCCTCCTGCTAAGATCAAAGGCTTGTTTTAGGAGTGGGTTCACGTCAATAGTGCAAAGGGGGAGTGAGGATCGAACCCACGACCTCTCGATCGTAGGATCCACACACTACCTATTGGGCTATTGTCGCTTTAAATTAAGTCTCAAGGTTAGTTACATCTGTTTTCACACCTCAGAGAGGATTAATATCACATATGGGGTTGCTTTCAGATGTCCAAAGGCAGTCGTGATCACTTACTTAGAGATGGACTGCGTACTCGTTTGCTACCTAAATACCATAAAAACGCTACAAATTATAAAAGAGAGATCATCAGATAAAATCAATCTCCGATAGATAACTGGGTAACTACCCAGCCGATGCGTAGCCGGGGACCAGACATTGACCGTGTCTCGAAATAGACTCGCACCGAGATCTAAATACGATCGGACATTATCAAGTGTGACTCACATTATATCATCGTTGATACTAATATGATATAACATGTAAACTTGCTTAATAACAGAAATTATATTTAGGTAGTTTAGATTTGCGGTAATTCTTCATGTTTTTCGGTAAAGAAAATCTTCAGGATATGACGCACGAAATCTAGTGGACGAATGATAAATGTTTGCAAAGCTAAACGAAGTTTGAATATGAATGTATGTTTATACGTCACTGTAATCACTACTTAATACAAAGAGGGATATACCTAAATATAGTCAGTAACAGCTTACGTTAATTTGGAAGAGGCCTATTATACGTACACATTCACGATCTCACCGAGTTCTCATTACATATTTTCTATTGAAATTCTAGTAATTATGTGCGAAGACTTCGTATCATAATCTTGCAGAAGCTCAGCATTCTGTCATACGAGCAACCAAAATCACACGAATTTCCCGTACGTGCCCGTACGGGTACGTTGACCGCGCCACATCCGTCCGGATGCGCGGAACGCAGATATCTAACGGGTCGCTATAGGGCCGGCATGCCATAATGGTTCGTAGTTATAGTAGTAAGCAATAAAGTATCTTCCTATGCCAAATAATCTGTTGATAATTTTATCAGACCGGCTCGAAGGACTAAAGTTATCAAAAGTTTGCAACTTAAGAACAATTGCTATGTAGGATGTATGTAGCACCACGTTAAAACAAATGGAGAAATGGTGTGGGTGTAGAGTAAACCCCTCTGGTTAATAAGTAATAAGTCCTACGAAGGACCAAAGTTATCAGTAGTGCTTACCAGTTAGAATAAGAGTTATAAGCATTACGAACAAGTCGGAGACAGCGTTTGAGTACGGTAAAACCTTGATAATAGTAGATCCTATGTTAAATGCACGGTTGATTTGAATTTTACTGTTTGGCTCGAAGGACCGAAGACATCACAGGTACGTACTTACCAACTGGTAACTGGTGAGTCTTATATATATTATAGAGTAAAACATATCCGTTTTAGGTAGTTCTTACTTAGTTGAAACCCCCCTCTGTTGCTCTAGATGTTTTTTATTGTGGATATTAGCGCAGACTGCCGCACTCTCGACATCCTTTGGATTTTTAGTGACACCCCTGTCTCAACTCATCCATCAATACGCTGTGCACCTGATGCCCCTCTGTTATCTGAACGCCACAAAGGACTAAGCTTTCAAATATTAATATGGATGAATAGTTTTGCTATTGCATCTTGACACATGTCGTCAAGGGTATGTCATGTCATTAAAATCATCTTTTTCAATATCATCAAAAAGTAAGTTAAAATAACGATATATTTATAATGTGGCGGCAACCCTATTAAAAAGCATTCACAAAAACACGCGTGCGCGAGCATCGTCAGAAAATTAACCTTCGTATTTAATAAGAGGTGTTGAGTACGGCTCGTGCGTAATTAAAAGTATATTCGGTTTTTTTCAAAAAAATCAAAGTGGACATGTGGATATAGACATTTGCAACACTAGAAGTCACGCTAATGAAACGCCGGCTTTGAAGCAAAGCTTTGTTTGTGCTACGTTTGAAGAACCCCATGTCCCCATGAACTTCTGAGGCATTCCCAGAGCGCTACTCTGGGAATGCCTCAGAAGTTCATTCCATAATCTCAAGGGCGCGGAAATACGTAGTAAGATCATCATAAGTCCGATCATAAGATAATACAAAATCTAGTTACAAACATGTAATAAAAACCCTAATCGTATTAAACAGAAAAATCATTGAGTGGTAATTAACTATGAAATAATCTTTATTTAGAATGAAGGTCTTAATGAATTGGCAAATACGAATTGACGAATCATGGAATTGTTGTAGGCAAAATTGTTCCTTTTGTCATAATAGATCCTTCCCTCGGGCTAGCGCACTTTGTACGAGACAGATTGGAAAGTCGCCGGGAGGAATCTTACATAACCCGACTTCTGTGTCAAGACGTTAGACATCTTTAAATAATGTCATCCCTATCAACAATAAAATATGCGTTTCCAGAATCGAAGATCGATGTCATGGAGAACAAAGATGGCTGGAAAATGTATACATTCTATCGCCCCCTCAAAGACACTGAACAGCGCTGCCATAATTTAAGTGTCTTAGTGAATTGATAGGCTATTTATACAAGGTAAACGCGCTTAACGGTGACTGGCGCAAAAACTGCGGCTAAGCAGGAAAAGGAAGTCCCTTTCTTGAATAAAAACGGGTACGACCTTACTTATTGTGTCCATTGGAACTTATTGAAATTATTCTAGCTTTTTATTGTACGAGTGTAACATGATTAAACAGATAGATAGATAGATACATGATGATATAATATTGAAGTAGCAAACGTGCTCTCCGCTTAAGAATAAGTAGTCGCTGCTGCTCATGGTCATTTTTAATCAATCCCAAACAGGGTTAAAATCCTGTTCATGGTGAATGATTTGGAATGCCTCGTTAAGTGTCTCTCCTTTGACTCGCAATAGCCCGAACATGCTGTAAATGCAGAGATAGGTGAGGCGGTGATGCCTCCGGAGTCGAACTACGTAAGGTGTTAGCAGCAATGTTTCTTTTGTTTTTATATAAAAGTATCAGATGTTCCTTTACCTTGTAAACATCCATCAACGCCGTGGCGGATTTACTAATAGGCTAAGTAGATTGGCCTAGGGCGGCAGATAATTTTTTTAACACCCTTTTATAAGGTCAACCTGTAACAAACTATGTAATAAAATCTAAGAATCTGAATCTGAACACTCACTTCTTCTAATTGTTGTATCATCATGAAACTTGCTAATAATATGTAGATTTGATGACAATACAATATTATGGTACCATCGTGCTGGTCTGACGATGAAATTGAAGGGTGGCTGATAGAAACTTGGACAGCCTACGAGTTAACATAGACAAACATCGAGTTTGGGCTCATTATATTCGTCTAAATTCTATTTTTTTCAATATTCCGTCGTCCATATCTCCTGATGACGAGGACATATGATTATTATGGTATGATTATGGCACTGGAAAGCGGGTTTTTAGTTTTTTTAATCATTCATTTATCATTTACTCTCAATACTAAACCATCAGTCTCGTTCCAATTAATAGCTTTTTAAACAACGGCGAAAAGGTTCGACCAAGTTTAAACTGGCACATCTAATTTGAATACAATTTTTAATCTTACTGGCGGCGAATGGTTAAGTCCGCCACTGCATCAACGGCAACCTCTTCTTAACATCAGGTGAGCTACAAGTTACTTGTTAAAGAAAACCACGTGAAAATATGATTATATGATAGCTTCTCATTAGGATGCCTAGTCTCCTGTGAAGTTTTGTACACATTGCGGTTGGAGTTTCTATTATTTCCGATGGAATCATAGCCATACATTTTTCTTCAATGGTGATTGTTTGTGTTCCGATTACTGGGTCACCTATATATGCGTGGTTAACTTCAATAAGAATTCCTTTGTATTGAAGAATACTTGAATACACGGCAATTAACTACCATACACGCGCTTATGCCATGGTTCAGAATTAGATGTCGATTCGAAAGGTCCTGGATTCGATTCCTAGTGAGACAGATATTACATTTGAATGATAAGATTAAATATCTGTTTTCGGTCTGTGTGTTGTTCCTGACACTCGCGACACAGGGAATCCTAGTGTGGGACTATGTGTGAAGCGTATTAGCGTTTGGCGATCGAAATACGTTGACCTCGCACAAGTTGTGATACTGTAATAATAATCTATTATTAATTCAATATCGCAACACGTGTATTACGTGCCTACTTACGTTGTTATGTTCCTCACGATTGCTAACCCCGTCAATCACTCATTCACGTCGGTAGTCATTAGCTTATACTCTTACGAGATTTCCTATTAAAGTGAGCGTTTACTTCTCGACTCGAGCGTAGTAAACAAACTTTTTGTACTGAATTTTTGATTATTGAAAATAATTCGCTTGTTTTTCGAAGAACACGTGTTTGTTTCATTCGTTTTGTTTAGTAATAAACAATACTTATTTGATTAATGACAATTATCTTTTTGGAGGGTAGATAATCTTTTCATTTATTTAATTAAGTAATTTGAATTTCGAATACTATTTGTTTCGTCAACAATTCATTCTATTTGTTTAAATTTACATTTTATTTTTTTAACAACATTTTATTTATTGTTATGTGTGTTTGTTTAAACATACATACATACAAGTTCATTATAAAACGGGAGCGAAACATTTAAAGTCACGTCTTACCATCTGGCTCGAAGGACCATTTTAAATATTTTTATGAAAACAACGCACGCCGTTCGCAGCAATTAAAAAGCAGTTTAGATTGTAGATTTCTTTGGACGTAAACTGGGTGATGTGCGTACTACATCATTTAAAAATTCTTTAACGTTTAGTTGGAAACTACTGACCGCTTGGCTGCATTTAGTGGATGCAGAGCAGATAAGGAACATATGTACCGGTAGACCATAATATGCTATTTCAGCTATAATATATTTATTCGACTTTAATAGGTTTAGTGCTTAAAAGTATATTTTTAGGGCAGTAATGTATAGTATGCAGTGCAAGTTTCATACAAGATTAGAGCTTTGATGAAGAAATACTGATAATAAAAGTATATTCTGTAACACATGTGTAGCTAACAATCTCTATTACCGAAAAATATATAATTGCTACGCGTTCAATTAAGCAGTCGTGGTATGCACAAAGTGACACTGCAACTTGTGTCGCATGTCTAAACAAAAAAGTGTCGCGTGTCCAATCAAAAAAAAGCGTAGCTAAGCCAACTAGGAACATGAATAATGATTATTGTACAGTAAAATTAGTTAGCTACGCGACTTAACTCACTGTAGATATGAGTCTCATCGCATATTGGTTTAGTTTATTACTACTTCGCAACAAGTCGAGTCAACTTAACTCTGATGTTGTTTCATTTTGGAGCGAAACGTGTTGGTGGTGGTATGTATGTTCGTTTATACCTCTATAATTCTTGTATGCATGAGTCCTGCGAGGGAGGGAGGGCGGTATATATTGCATTGATTTAAAGGTATATACCATCATACATAATAATAGCGAATCGTTGCGAAGTAGAAAAACTTAATTTAATAGCATGAATTTCCGCAAAGTAACGCCTGATACTATTAATGACATTCCTTCACGTACCATACAATCTATACTAATATTATAAAGAGGAAAGGTTTGATTTTTTGTTTGTTTGTTTGGAATGAATAGGCTCCGAAACTACTGGACCGATTTAAAAAAAAATTTCACCATTGGCAAGCT
>DWNJ01002405.1:0-10566 GCA_018250275.1 Udranomia eurus
AGATCTTTAAAAAAAAACTCAAGTATAGTAATTCCAATAAAGTCTATAATTGTGAGGGATTAGGCATTATTGTGCAAAAGAAAATTTAAAATTATAAAAAAATAAAATTTTAAGTTACATCACTAAGTAGATAGTTAAGTTAATACTACATCAGACTTTAAAATAATTTCCGAATAATTTTGGTTCAATTATGCTTGGTTTATTAAAAACAAATAAAATAACTTTGTTATTTAATTGTTAAAAAATCAGTCATATAAAAATATTCACAACAACACAATACCAAACTTATCGAATGGGATTATACATTATAACAAGCCTAGTCACATTTTATCTTATAAAATTTTGGTTTTAAGGTTGCATGATTTTTGCAGTGACCGTGCCATGACATATAAAAAAAAACTAAAAATCTCAAAAAATGATAATAAATATTGTTTATCATTGTGATATCTACCATAAAATAAAATTAAGTAATGTTTAAAAGTCTCGAAATGCAGCCGTTAGCAATTAAAATTACTAGCGGACGGAGCTCATAGGTAGAAAGAACTGAAAAGTTGAAATAAAAAAGGGTGGTATACTACCATATTAAGAGTATTTAGTTTGTGACAAAAGCGAGGTGATATAAAAGGGAGTAAAGGAATTCAGACTGAGCTAAGTTCTTTGTAATAATCAATTTAATTTGTAGATATATTGAATATAAAATATGTAGGATTAATTTAAAAGGCTGGCATCTATCTATCATCTATCGCAAATGTAATCGCAACACGTATAATTTTGTCATAAAAAGTTATAACGAACAAAATATTTACATACAAAAATTCTACTACTTGATCAAAAAGAGATGGATGTAATTATATTGTATACATTGAAAACCGAAGCAATTCTTCTTATTAATAGTTACTAAATAGAAAAACGGTTTCGAATATTCTTACATGGTACTTTAGTTTAGTGGTAGGAAAACCTATGTGTAGAAAATAGGAGGTACATGAACGCACCACAACAGCGCCAGTGGAAACCTTCTTCCATGCCATGAATGTATATATTTATACGAAGATATAGGTGTTCCAGTCTAAAACTGCACGTCCCTCCAAAGTCGTTACCAACACATAAACTATAACAATATAAAAAGTACAAATGACGCAAAGTGCCGCTTTTTTGACCAACCGGTGTATAAGTGAGTTAACAAGTCATACAATTCGTGCATTTGACAGTGGTGACAGTGACCGCTCGCCCTATTAATTGACCAATGAGTGCACGGACGAGACTGAGATAAAGAAAAATACGCAAACTAGCAAAGAGTGGCAATAAATATACGCTTTCATACATTAAAATAATTTTGTTTAGTGGAGGGACATTTTTAGACTGAAAGACTCTTTTAAGTTATCACCCATATAAGACGTTCCAACTGTTAGACGGACTACAACCAGTGTCAGCGTCGTGTGTGGCAGCCCTAGTTGTCATCTTGACACTTGACATTCTCTTGTGATTTGATGCGTTGTGAACTTTTATGTTGTGACATATAATTGGAATACAAACGGTTAGAAAAGTAGTGTAACGTTATTAATTGTTTGAAACTCCTTCCTAGTAATCTCCATAGTGAGTATAGCTGATTATATTTAATTATTGTGACGCGTGGACATTACCAACAGTATCATCAATACCGTAAATCCGATCACCTTCGGTCCGGTCCGTTCAGGCGTGCTTGAGCGTGACGTTGAGGAAGACGGAGCGCACCTCCATGGGGCAGAGCGCCAGGGCGCCTCCCCCGGCCCCGCCCGCCGCGCCGTGAACGCGAGTGAACGTCAGCGAGCTCTCCCACACCTGCTCGGCGGTCACGTCCACCACGTCCGACAGTTGGATCTGCGAATAACGTGAGCCATACATAAAATCTATACTATTGTCTATATCTTTTGTTTGTCAGTTTGTCTGTACGTTTGAGCACGCTAATCTCACTAACGGCTGATCCGATTTAAGCGGTTTTGACTGATGTATAAAATGATGTTCGTTGCATAAAAAATCGGTTCATAAGTTTAAAAAGTTTTGGGAAGGGTACGGGGACGGCACGAAGTTAGTGTATCATATACTCGGAGAGATTCGAGAACGAATACGAGTTTCACGTTAAATTGCGAAACAATTGTAATTAATTTATATTATGATATGAGTATTTTATTAGAATACCAACATGTCAGTCCTAGTAATTTTGTTAACCCCTGAACTAAGCTCAGCTAACAAAACCATGTGTAGGACTGAAACTCGAATCTGGAATCTCGGATACGCACTACTAATAGAACCTATTTCGCTTCTATACTTATAGCACGAACATATCGACCTAAATGAAAGAGTCCAAACTTCTGTGTTGCTTACCTGTCCCTCCCCCACTGGATACCACTTGCTGATAGCTCGGTTGCCGTAGCACGTGTCCAAGTGGACCCGCTGGAACGTCATCCCCATGCCGTGCACCACTTTGCCGTCCTTGGTCTGAAACAACAAATATAAATCATTTGTTTATGCTACAAAAATAACATCCCACATTACAGGAAATTACTTAATGCGTTAGCGTAATATTATGTTTAAATGGCTACACAGGTCATTTTACCATAACAATGGAATCGAAGCAGTATGAGTAATCGGTCGAAATACCATTTGCAGCGTCGCTCGCGGCGGTAAGCCGCATAATTCACCTCAGCAGCGCCCCTAGCGGCTAGAACACAACTCACCTCGGTCCCGATCTGCAAATCGGCACACAGCAGCGCTCCTAGCGGCGACAGTACACAACTTATCTGAACGGTGACGTGCGGTGGAGCGCACAGCAGCGCCCCTAGCGGCCAGAACACAACTCACCTCGGCGGCGACGTGCGAGGGGAAGGCGGCGAGCACGAGGTCGGCGGCGCCGTAGAGCGCGCGCGAGTAGGCGGGGCGCGGCTCGTTCTCGTTGGCCGTGTAGTGCAGCGCCAGCAGCGGCTGCAGCAGCGTCTGCGCCGACACGTGCGCGCCCAGCGACAGCTGGCCGCTGGATCCGCTGCCGGGGTTGCTCTCGCCGCCCGCCTTCTGGGGGTGGGACAGGATACATTTGAATACAAATGAAGTGGATACAAGTTACAACTGATAAGAATACAATACACTCGAATAGGGGACACTCTTCTCTCTATGTTCGATTTGCAATATAAGCAGTATAAGAGCAATATATTTTTAACAATTTATATAATGATGATGATCTCTGTACAAACAAAAATACAAAATATAAAAAAACACTTCTCTCTAATACATAGCTTTTTAAAATATTGTTTTTCCAATACCTATTTCTAACATTGAAGGTAATTTAAACTCTAATTATTATTGTATACTGCGTATTTTTTCAATGGGTCTTAATAGTTTGAAATAAATAAGAGAAATGTATTCCACTATTATGTATTTCTCATACCGGACAAGGATTATTGGCGTTCTCCACAATAATCCTAAACGTGTGTCGTGTGCGCACATTGTCCAACACGCCCTGGTTCATCCCTCTATTGTCATCCCTGCTCAGTCGTCTATCTTGCATCACCTACAATAGAAAAAAGTATTACTATCATGGCTTCTTTTGTAAAATAAGAACGAATAAAAGACTATGCGGTTTCGTAAATAATCTTACATTCCTATAGAAAACGTTACATATTATATTAAGTATTCTCGTATACGTAAACAGCGTCGAGCATAGACAAGGAAGTGCCATCAAATAAACAACGCAAAGACACCCATACCTCTTAAATAATACTTGAGCGACACTATAGCAGCTCCATCTACTAGTACTAGAACTCGGTACCTCGGTACCCACAGTAATAACACCAATTAGTGTTAGAACACCGTATCTCCATCTGTCCCGACTGAAGGGCGGCAACGCAGGTTCCCTCCTCAATGTGCGCGGCCGCAGTCGAAAATAAGCCAAACGTCCCCTTTCCCCGCTCTCGAACTACGCACCAAGGGAGCGTCTCGGTGCGTAGACGTTACCTCGATCTGTCCCGCCTGCAGCGCGGCGACGCCGAGCGGCGTGGAGGTGAGCACGGTGAAGCGCGCGGTGCCGTCCTCGATGTAGGCCGCAGCCGGCAGCGGGTAGAAGTTGGCCTGCAGCGGCAGCTTGTCCGTGTAGCGCCGTTTTGTCATCTGTGCAAATTGTCGAAGAACAATATTGTTATTTGTACGAGTATTTTAGTCCATTGAGAAGTTACATTTATGGGAATGGGATTGGTAAAAATATGGACATGTTTTCTGCAGTCGTTTCTCAACTACTCAATATCGATGTTCAACAAGACTGGCTGGTCCATCAAAAGGGCTGAAAACACAGTAATTCAGAAGCATATTTTGATATTATTGATTAGACTAATTTATGTCACCTATAAATAGTCCTTCAGTCTCTGTTTTGTTTGTTCACGTTTATAGTGAAAATTATCCAGCTTTTTAAAAATAAAATGACCAAAAAGATTATATATGCAGATTGATATATATTCTACATGAATGATGACTAAAGTATATGTTAGAAATACCAGGACAGAAGATGCACAAATATTACAGAGCCTATTTGTCTATGTAGCGACATTTTGTCACTTGCCTTTGTTGAAGCAATATGTTTATGACATAGGCATAACTCATAATGCAGACTCGCCCCAACCTAACTCAAAATCTAAAGTTAAAGCCAGAAAATACTTATTGGGATGTTAACATAATTCTATCATTATCAAAACCCGATAAGTGTAAAATTATCATGAGTATTTCTTCACATTCCTGGATATATTTTACATTTCTATGAATGATTTGAATGACGATAGAAATATACATCAAAACCCGTGAAGAGAATGGCGAGGAATCACAGGGATAGAATATGTGTAAAAATAACCTGGTGAATTTACTTCGGGGTTAATTGATGGAATTTGACCACGTAATAAACTTAAAGAGACCAAAACGGAATGCAACTGATATTTAATTCTTATTAACAAATTTAACTTATAAAAAATAAATATAAAAAAGGAGTTCAGTTTGCCACAACCGGAACAGCTATTTTCCATACTTGCAGCATCTTGTATCATACAACTTCCATAGATCCAACCAACCCACCTGCATCCCGTTTAGGTCAGTGTAGAACACCTGGCCGTTCTTGATGTTGGTCGAGAACCGCATGGCCACCTCCAGGTCGTCCACGTGCGGGTCTATCATCAGCGTGTTGGTGATCTCCACCTCGCTCTGCGGCAACGACGGGTTGTTGTACACCGTCACCTAACAAGGATAGACAAATAACTTGTAGTAGAGGAAAGTGTTGTTGTTTTAGAAGTGTTTTTCCACCTTCAATTCCTTCCAACAAAGAACTTGAAATAAAGAAAATAACTGTTTTAGAAAATAAATATTCTTGCGTCTACATATGTAAAGATCTTCTAGTCTAAAAATACACGCCCCTCCACTAAACAAAATTATTTTAATGTGAGAAAACGTATATTTATTACAACTCGTATGTGTAGGCAATTTTTCTTTAAACTCAGTCTCGTCCGTGCACTCATTGGTCAACTAATAGGGTCATCTGTCATGTACATTTTATATAGCTAATGCACGAAATCTGGCAGGTTGCGTCATTTGTACTTTTTACCGAAATATTCTTGGCTTCTAAGAAGTTATATGTGTGGGTAAAGACTTTAGAGGGGCGCGCATTTTTAGACTAAAACATCGATACATGCGTATATACTCTTGTGTAATAAGGTCTGTACCGTATGTTAGATACCTCTTTTTGACGCGGGAAATATCTTTCAGTGGTACCGAATACCGCCAATGCGATACCAGGTTACTCATCGGTGGCCTCCTTCGCTTTATGGCTCAGAAACGTTGACTTATTCATCTGAGTATGTACTATTATATATGTTATAATAGATATTATGGAGATACGTTCATAAGTGTGTATATAAAGCCTTCACCGCAAATTTCCTAACCTTAACCTAATGACTATAAAAAAAACTAGTTCTTTAGTAGACACGAAATTTGATATGAGATATTACCAACGTTTGGACAGTATTTTAAATTGACTTGAATATGAAAAAAGTCTTCAGTTATTTAGTAGACGCGAAATTTGGTGTTAAATTATTACCAGCGCTTAGAAACTTATTTAAACTAACTTCAAAGTTAAAATTAAACTAGTTTTACCAATTTTCACATCGCTAGTTACAAGTGCTTGCGGCATTCATCATTGCGAACTTGTAAGAACAAGCCGTTTTTGTTTGATTCGAGTTTTTGCGATGATTCTTAACTATTTGATTTATATTTTAAATTAATTCGGCCATTCTTGTCTAGCCGATACCCGCAACTTCATCTGTGTTACTTTTTTTTATAATTTTGCGGTAGCAAACGAGCATGCAGTCCACCTGATGGTAAATGGTCACTGCTGCCTATGGACATTTGTAATCAACCCAAGGCAGGATCGAATTTCTTCCTTACGTCGACCACAAATGCATTGCTACCCGTGAGGAGTAATTGGAACGCCTCGCTTAAGTATGTTTCCCTTACCCCACCTTTCAAACCAAAGCACACTAGCAAAAACTCTGCTGTCATAAGGCAGAGATAGGTGTGATGGTGGTGCCTCAGCAGTCGAACAGTAAAAGTTAACTTCGTTCAAACTTGTTATCATTGTATTTTATTTGCAGAGTAAAAACACGCGTCGAAAGTAACACACATCAGTGAACGCGTAGGTGTTTGTTAAAACACCATATAAATGAAATATATCCATTGGTTCTTCCGTGATGCGCGTACAACGGCACAGCCATGATTTGATTGAAATAGATACAGTTTTTCAAATCAACTTAAGCGATAGCCAGTTTAGGCGATAGCAACTTTTTAGCACTTACCGAAGTAATTTAACCGCGATTGATTTAAATACTCGTATCGAGAGCGTGCTATTGTTAGCATTATATGTAACAGTAGCTTTGAATAGGAGGATAACTATTTGTACTATCTGTACTCGTACTTTCCAATTGAAAACGAATATGGATGACACATTGGGAAAACAGCGCTTCATGTTGTGAAAGCGAAATTATGTTAAATATTTTTCGATTTCTTCCACCGATAGATACTATTTTTCATGAAAAAATGTATGATTAATATGAAGTAAATTAAAAAGAAATAAATAATAAAACATTCACAAAAAAATTATGAATGGATTGTATTGAAGAAGTATAAAATTATAATATAAATCCCTAATGTTCATTTCGTGCAGATTTGGGACACTGTAATCTTTAAATGATTCTGAGTACGGGCGCAGGAAGAAAGAAATCATCCAACTGGTTCGTAACCAAGTTCTTTTTGCAATGTCTGCATCGACGTCTGCAGAGACTTAGTAGTACGGGCCGGTACTAACTCACCACACAACATGTCTAACGTAATTTAGACCGACACTTGAACCAAAAGCTCGCCGTCTAATTAGTCCGCGAACAAGCCCCCTATCTGGGTTCCGTGTCAATTTAAGATTAACGACCCCTCAACTACTGTCAAACAACGAAATACATGTTTTAATATCACAACGCCGTATAGGGCAGTGCTCCACTTCTGTCCACGACAGATCGCTGGCTCTGACTGCTGCACACTCTTGTCGAGATGGCTTGAGCTCAAGTACCGCATTATATTACTGATAAGAGGTTTGTGACTCGATCTTGTGCGCAAGTAACGCAATAAATGCCTAAGTGGCAGAGCACAAAATTTGTGACTATTAATTGTTGTAACTTAGATACGTATGTATCTAACGATGTATTATTTGAATTTATATTAGAATATTATTTGTGTGATATTGATTGGCACAATAATCAACCACTTAATAGAAGGATTAATTGCGTATTGTCTTACTGAAACTATTCAATATAATAAAGTCAGTCTCTCTAATTGAAACAGATATACTAAAGACAAAGCTTTCATTTTGTTTACGTACAGGCTTGCATTTTTAATGTTTTATTGACTGCTTCGTAACTTACATAGGATCGTACGACTAAATCATAGATATGCAATACCAGCCAATTTTAAAAATAAAGCCTAAAGAAAAATGTGATTGAATAACGCCCTCAGGGCATTTACTAACACAAATTTAGGCTAACATTAAATATTAAAAATTAAAAACCAGCAGGTTATCGTTAAACAATGTTCGCAGCACGACAAGAGTGTGCACGCGGCGTTATCTGGCCTGAACATGTAACGCGAAGCCGGCGTTCATTAGCATCGCATTAGCGTGACAAACGGATCGACTTGCAGTGTGTCGCTACACGCAACGTGTTTCTTCGTACTGCGGCTCTAACTGCGATACTGTTCGAGCCAATGTAGACCCAATCGCGCAGTACATAAACCCACAGGATACGCATACGTTCGAGTATTCTTGCAAGTCACGATGGCGCTCGATTCAAATGGTTTTCGACTTAATCGCATGTGTGGTACGGCGCACGTGTAAGTCATGAAGAAATGGTGGCGACTTTTCCGGATCGGCTGGTTTATTGATTAAACACTTTTCACTTGGCTAGTTCGGTTTTTTGTTTGGGATAATTTATTGAAATTGGTCGATAAAGATGGTTTACATTATGCAAGTCGAAAATATTGAATTAGATAAGAGCTTACGTACTCACGTGAATGGCGCCCTTAAGTATTAAAAAATTGTATTTTCGTGTGAATACTGGTAACCGTTCCCATAAAGCTCAAAGGTTTGTTCAGGAATTGGTTCAAGTTAACGTTTAAATTTGATTACATTTACAAATATGTTTCACAGGTATAATATATGGGCCCACCTACTGTGCTGAGCCAACATCGTGCAGCATGGTTAAATTTGGATAACAACTGTAATGTAATAATTTGTAAACAGATTATAGTGGACTAGTACTGACACAAACGGTCGCAGTCCCGTGAGTTCAGTATCGGACCAGAATCATGCTGTAGACTGAATTTATTTATGTCGTATTTTTATATCGCCGGCTTTTTTTCCCGGTCTACCGTAGGCGAACCCGAAGGCGACGGCCAAATGACTGCCCGACGACTAAAGAAAATGTGTATGATGATGAAGTTTTGTATACCTTATAATGAATAAAAACATTCGATTCTTGACTCTTGAATGAGACGACTTTCGTGCATGCTAACAATACCAATTTTACAATTACAATTCGTGAATCGGCCACACTATTAGTTACCATTACAAGTAGGTACCAATCGTTACGGTATCAGTATTATCGAGCTTAACTAGAAAGTGCCCTACTGCCGCTAACTGGAACTGAGACAAAACAGCTGATATCAGACCACTCACACCGAGTGTAACGTTTAGCGGGTTCCGTAATTTTGAATAAAAACCAAACTCTACAATAAGAAAGAGAGAACATTTATTTCACGTCAAAATACAATACAACACATGAGAAGAATGACAATATGAAACAGAGCATAATTTAAATATAACATTTTGAAAAACTTACATCAAATTAAATAATCTATTCCTTCTGATGGAAACTCCTCGACCACTACAGTGCGGATTAGTGAAGTGAAAGAATTAAGTATATTTTCAAAAAATACGGATTACTTTAAAAAAAACTTATTTATATAGTTTGCAAATCGATTTTTATAATTATTATGTCATTGTGGAGTTCTATCTCTTTAAAAATATATAAAAGAAAGAAAGTCTACACGAAATGTATCGTACATTGCCATGCCACAAAAACAGCTAAATTAGATTCTCTTTAGATTCATTCTTCCTATTTTTTTTTTCGTAATTCCTACTCTGTACGGAACCAACTATACTAAGGACGACTCGCACAGATTTTTATACGTACTACTATCGTACGATTACGATATTATCATAGAACCTATTTAAGCTAATCAATCATATTTACGCTCTATCGTGACTGAACCTATGACAAATATAAGAACATAGTAAATTTTTGTTTTTGAATGACTTTTGTTGTTATTAAATATAATTAGTCGAATCGAACAGTTATTCACTTACACAATTAACATTAAGATGATACGTAGCATCTTGTTTAATATTTTTTTCTTAATTTTAAACTTATTTATTTTTTATTAAGTGCCCATTAAATACACCATTTTACTGACGTTAACCATCTACTGCCATCGTTCCGTTTGAGTAAGTTATAAATAATTACGTTTTATTTTAGTACTCTTGTATTATTCTCACACGCGAAAACGTATTTAAAAAGACTTAAAATTATCATGAGAAATAAATACTTAGTTCAACAACCTTTTCTTTTTAACTTGTGACCTTACGTCAGTTTTATTCAGAGATATGAACAGTCGAACCATCTAGAATTCCAGGTAGGTCAGTGGCAAAAACGCATTATGAGCTCATAAGAAACAATACAAAAACTACGGTGAGTTCGTACCTCCTGCCGTGCAATCAAAATATTGCCAAAAAACTATTCAATTAAAACACAAGAACGAAGTTTTAGGGTCCCTTAGTATATAATTACGAAAGTTTGTATGGTTGTTTGTTGCTCTTTCACGCAAAAACTACGAAACACATTTAGATGAAACTAAACAGTAATATAGCTTATACATCATAATCACACATGGGCTTCAATTAATAAG
>DWNJ01002406.1:0-10565 GCA_018250275.1 Udranomia eurus
TAATTGAATCGTTTCCATGCGAAACCTTTCAGAAAATTTCAGGCGATCCAAACATTTTATATTACAAATATAATATACAATAACTATATTAAATATAGTACAGATTTAAAGAGACGGACAGAGAAATTTAATAACGCGATTGCTTAATAACTGCGTAGTACGAATAAAATTCTTCTAAGAGACATGCGCACCTGCTGGCGGACGTTCATTGGTAATATTCCTGTAATTTTCTAGACTATTTCCAAGTTCCAACTCATACATCCTATAAATCAGATCTACATAGTTACTTACGGTTATAGATAGACGTGAAGTATGACTAAGAGAGAGATGAGACTACGATGATGACAATGAGAGCGAGAGAGACTATGAGAGAATAAGCCACGATGTGAATAGGATTCTGGATTCTCTCAATGGTCGACCAGGAAAGATTGTGTCTTACGTCATTTCAAATTCACCCAAGTCTATTTCGTTTTTGGTTGGGATTACCCGGCCTTGTCTGAAGCTTTGTAGCATTGACATTTGATCGATTAAATTCGTTTTTATTTTATTAAATTTGGAATTTTGATATAAAAATAAACACGTTTGATAACCATATATCTTTATAACATTGAGGTAGCAAACGAGAATGCTGTTCGCCTAAGTGAATGGTTATTCTCATGGGCATTTGTAATCAACCCATGACAGGATTGAAATTCTACCTTAGATAGACACAGGATTGAGGACTAAGATCGAATTTGTCTCGGTTAAGGTGAAGGTTAGCATAGCAGTAAATGTTATGTTATAGGTGTGGCGATCCGTAGTGGAACTACGAAATGATGAAAACCTTTAAAACATATTATTATAATAATCACTATCCCTCTCATCATCTCTTTCACTGGAATAGTAGCTGAAACCTTTTCCAGTACCCCTACACGTTAGTTTAAAAATAGTATTACTTATAAAAACAATAACTATGTTAATAAAAATATACCCCAGACAACTAAAATCCTATCTGGATTCTATAACTGGCTCTTGCGCTATAATTGACATCTTGGATTCCTTAATTTTTTTACGCTTATCTATTTACCACACTGTTTTAAATGATTTTTTAAAACAATTCCCTTATGTCGACATGAAATACGGAAACTTCTTAAATCTATCTAAAGTCTATAGCATTCTGGACAGAATTTTCAGATGTACATTCCGATTAGATACCAAATTCGTTATGTAGGCTTGAAATGGCTGTGAAAAGTATGCAATCGACTTGTCAACATATTCACGGTACGGGAATAAAATCAGCTAAACGCAAATCGCGACTTGTGAGAAACGGTAGGCCCGAAGTCGCTCGAGTAGGTAACCGCAGGCGGTAAAACTTCTGCGCCACACTTTCCTGCTTCAGGCATGTTATTGAGGTGGTCCGATTGTCATCGGCATACAAAGGGCCGTTATATCCATACATAACAATATAAAAACGTAAGTATCTCTATCTGTCTGATATCTTTTCACGCTTAACCCGCGATACCAATTTGGTATTTAGTGAAATTTGGTATGGACATAGTTCGAGGCGCAAGGAAGGACTACATAGGGTATTTATTCGATAATATGAGGGACTATGTAGGGTAGTTTTAATCCGATAATCATCTGTTAAAAGGGTGGTAGATTCTTTATACAGCAGATCGTTCAACACGTTCAATATGTCTTCTACTAACATTCAATGCAAACACGGTCGCGGGCGAAAGCTGGTATCCTTATTATATAATTTTCCACGAATCTTATTCCTTGAAAACGAACACAATGGGACTACAATGCCAGGAATTTTGTGACAATTTCAAATATCCTCGTACGATACAAAAGGCATAATTGAAACGACGAACAAAACTTCCGTAACAGAGTCCCTCTGAACTGAGAAACGGGAGCCTAAACATTTGTGAGGTAATTGAATTGAGTTGAAAATTCAAGTTAGTGTATGTAGTAGCACCTAATTATCATGGTTATTATTATTTGTTTATAATATAAAAAATACGAGATGTAAAAACCTCGTTTACCATTTATGTCCTTATATAGTCTGCCGTAGTATGAAACGCAGTATTTTAATCAATTTATAACATATATCAAACTAGTATAATTTATCTAGTGTACTTATATGTGTATATATATATAAGTACATTACACTAGATGAACGAGTTAACACCCAATCAATTCGACAATCAAGCGAAGCGTCCTAAATATTAATTTCATGATACACAACGATATTAATCGATTTCAAAACGATGGCTTTCTCTTAATCCTATGAACAATATCGGCGGGATTAAATAGCATGTGCTGCGGCTCTTTCATTCCATTGAGCTCGTTCAAGTGCCGCTAATAATATTCAAAACGAACATGCCACTGTTGCTACTGCATAGTTCGTTTAAACCAGTTAGTTATATGCACAGAGCTGCCATCCGTCCCGATTCTACCGAATCATTCTCGATTTGGACGAGATCGCCCCACGTCCCGAAGGCCAATTTTGGTCCAATTTTTAACAGACATGTGACAACCGTATAAGAAATATTAATGAAAAATAATTTGAAAAATAAATACAACAATAAGCTTTAGGACTAAGTTGGAACGCCTCGGTTAAGTGTGTCTCGCTCACCACACCCTCCAAACGAGGACTCGGGAGTTGAACCTTTTACAGGTTCAAATCTATAGTCACCACTAATTGCACCACTAGATTGCTATTCTAGATTGTACTAAGAACCGAAAGTTATGACCGTCCAATTGTCCCGATTTTTCCTTTACAAAAGGCGGCTTCTTACAAATCTTGCTCTTACATATCGCTAACTTTGAATTCATTTGCAACAATATCATACCTGACCTAATCTGTCTCCATAAAATATATTGCATCGATAGTATAGTATTTTCAAAGTTGAACAACATCCAAGACCAAGAAGATAAGGAGGTAGGTATACTCCATCAGGAGGTAAGGTGAGACTTTGAAACGCATAATTTTATTCCCCACTTAGTCCTTCTGTAGGCAAATTGAATGCTTTCCTAGAAATTGGCAACCGAAAATCGACAAGTATATTTGAGTCTATGGCCCTCATAGACTCAAATATACTTGTCGATTTTCGCTCGAAGGAAGACGGGAAGAACCAATTTTCGTCTCAGCACGGGTAGCAATGGAACTTAAAAGAATTCCTCTATGTGTGAAACTTTTGACTATGAGTCATTCAGAAACGGGTTACAGTATATCGTAATGTTTTCCATATATCACGACAATCTGCAAGACAATAATAAAATACCAACTATCAAAATAAAATTGAAAAATATGAACGGAAATTAAAACGGATACGAAATGTATATGACAATATCGCAGTAAATTGAAAGCGCTACGAATGTTACGTTTCAGGCTTTTAAATGAGCCTCGCTTGCTTTAAATTATACAAATAAATCCTATTTTGCTCGTACCATGCATATGTAAAATACTGTTTGAAAACTAGGACCATATTTTCAATATTATACCTAAACTTATTTTTTCTTTTTTTAGAATAACATTATAAGTCTGTTCACAGTAGAATAAATAAATTTCAAAACTTGATCCATTGAAATATACATTTACACAATTTAATAAACAAGTCTAAAAACAGCAAAATGTGAACTACGTTTGCGGTAAAATGACTCTGTGTCATGTCTTTTCAGTTTATTTAACCAAGAAAATGGGCCGACTTTAACACAAGGACGTTTTCCACATAAAAATGAGCTTCCTATTTTTCCGCAATTGCCTTAGACAGGGAAGCCAAGTTGTGCCGTAAAATTAATACTTTTGTATACTTTAATACTTAGATTTTGCTCTATGCTGACGTTGTCTATAGCAATTTGAAATGGAAAACGCAAAAAAAATTAAAAAAAAACATACTCTAATAAGATGCGCAGTGTTTTTGCTAATAAATAGTAGGTAATCATAACTAAGTTATAAATTCGATCCTATATCTACAATTACGTAAAACTGTTTATTTAAATAATAGAACTCACTTATTTGTCTTTTTTGAAATATACTATTACCATTTAAATATTGCTACTTGGTGCACTCATTTATTTTACTTTATTTTAATCCCGTGATTATTGAAGTGAAATCTTTAATAGCGGTGTTTGGCACGGGAAAAGCTTACGGGATAGTGAGCAACATGCTAATGGCACGTGTAATACAATTAATAGTATGGTGTTAGTAATAAAGTTTTATTTTGTTTAATTGTCGGATAATTGTGCAGTGCAACTACGCCATCCATTTATTACCTTTGTTTTCTTTCTTCAGTTTGAAGTTTCAAAATACAATTTTATGTTTTACTTCGTTGACTGCTTATTAATTTAAACCAAAGGCATCGCTTGCTAATATCACAGACGTCCTACAGAAGTACGAATGCATTGCGGGATCTCGAGAAATAGAATATTATGTCGGCAGTGTCGGATAATAATTTCCGCCCTTATCCATCTGTCAAGTCGCCAGGTTTATGGGACCTTGGAGTCGGAGTCAGGGCTGTGTTCGTACATTTTTTATGCGGCTATATGTACCTGGCAGACCCTACGCTTTAGGTTGTAAAAAAAATGGTGTCATTACATATGAACCACGAAATATTCTTCAGCTCTTTTTGAAAATCCATGCCAACTTTTGTTATAATAGATTGGATAAATAATTACATGTGGTCTGCATTTTGATAGTGTAATGGAAAACAATACGGGATTTCTTTATTATTTTAAATTCTTTGTTTTTATCGGTCAAATCCGCGGACTACTGGTCTGCAGCTACAGATTATATAACAATATAATACTGGTACTTACCTAGCATCCTTATCACTCTTCTTTGCGAGGCACCATTCCGGTACTTAACACCGTTCGGCCTCTCGTGGCTGTCCACAGAGGTCTTTTTGACTGGATGCAACACACGAGATGTGTGCAACTTTATGCCTATCAACACGTATAATACTGTTATCAGTGACATCGGCAGCACGAAAAACACAAAGCTCGATATCACAAACACTTGCTGCACGCCGTGTCCTTTCACCGTGCAGGAACTCACTTTGCGTCCTTTGTCACTGTAATTAACTATTCCGAACTGCATCGCTTGAGGAACCGCCGCGCAGAGAGCACACAACCAAATCACGATGATGTAGCGCACAGCTCTTGATAGTTTGGACATCGTATGCGACATAAAGGGCCGGCATATAGCAATGTATCTCTCCACTGTGAACGCTGTTATGGTCAACACCGTTGCGTTGGCCGATGTTTCAGATATCAGGCCCAATGTGATACACAAGGCTTCTCCTAGAGGATAGGTGAGTGGGTTCCATAGCCGATGTAGTTCTAACGGTAGTCCACAAATGAGCAGTAGGAGGTCGGAGATAGCAAGGCTGAAGAGGTAGAAATTGGTAGCCGTGTGCATAGACCGATTCCTCGAGATGACTACACAGGTACTGATGTTTCCTAGGACTCCGGTTATAATTATGATTGCGTAGGTAATTGTTAATGGTATGATTAGATCTAAAGAGTCGGGTTCTGAGTAGGCAGCTGTCTCAGCTGTGCCATTGGTCCAATTCCTCGACAGTAGCTCTTCATCATCTTGCTCCATTGCTTACGATATTGATGACATCTTCTTTATATCTGTAACGAAATTAACTTTCATGTAATTTTGTACGTACATTGTCAGGGTTGCAGAAAAGGACATTGCAAGGGTACCATTTATCTTGAAAAAATATTGTTCCTCAGAAAGAAAATACATATATAACCGAAGCCGCGGGAAAGAACTAGTAGTTCATTTTAATTTAGAAATGAGAATGTAGTACAAAATGGATTTGATGCGATTTTGACGAAAATTGTATGATACGAATTAATGATGAATACGAAAAGAATATGTCGCTTTTTTAAGAGGATTACTTTTCCTATTTGAAAATGCTTTATTACTTTTGCAAATTTATAAATTCAAATAGTAGCAAAAGGAGATCTATTAAAACTTAGATAATAATGTGATCCAGTTAGTTTCTAGAAATGATGATCCAAGGCCTGGTTGATGTTATGCCATCTGCAGCGCTTACCGCTATCATTTGCATAATTCTGACATTCACATTTAAATTTATTATACTCGTATGTTTATGTAATAATATAGGTACTAGTCGTCGTAGACAAATGACCATGTAGGCCGCTGTGTGACGCTAGAATGATTTTTTATTCAGATGTGTCAATTCTCAAGAATATTGCGTTTCTACGTTTAACACCACCTTTTCAGGTTTTAGGGCTCTAAAGTCAAATATCTAAAAATAAAAAGTTTCGCTATGTACAGTGATCCAATTCGCATGCCATTTTATTCGGAGACTAAAAATGTAACTGAAGGAAATTATATCTTCTGACAATGATCAAATTAAATTCAATAAATAGAACTTTATTCAGTGTCCAATGTTCTTAATTAAATCAACAGATACTATTCCATATTTTGTTACGTAACATCTGTTATTTCATAATGAAATCGAAATTGAGCTTAGAAGGAAAACGGAATACCTACTCCGTATTAAACTTATTGAACAGATAAAAAAAATAACGCTACACACTCATGGCCCAGTAGGATTCCTGCGTCGTGATTACCATAGACACATAAAAGATATATCATAGACAAAGTAAAAACAAGAACACATACCTATATTAATCTAGCTATATATGTACATTCTAATAATTTCTGTCAGAAATTGTCTGATCTCTACTTATAAGAACTGCCTGAATTCCAATAAACGCTACGCGGGAAAATTAAAATATAACTGGCGTGCGCGAAGCCCCGAAAACAGCCGGCGCTTAAATTGTACGCTGTCAAAGGTTTAGTCGTTGCGTAACATACTAAAGTATTTCGACTTAATGAGTTAAATTACTTAATGGACCTAGATATTAGACGGCGCAAACACATGCGTCATCGCTGTAATAGATATAACATATATAATTGTTATCACAGCCATCCCTTATTGTATTTAGCACAAGTTTCGTCCGCGGCGCGATTAATATTCGATCATTTTTTATATAAATAAAAAGAACAGACCACAAATCACCTGAAATCCCAAAGAATAAAGTTCCATATTATGAACAATACGATATCTGTTTGTAATGAGTACATTTGTATAAGAGGAAATGTACAAATGTACTCATTACAAACAAATATCAATATAATTGGGTATGTCCTGAGCTTTATGGTAACAAGAAGCTTAATCATAAGGATGCTTACTATAACAAGCTCAAGGAACATTTATCATTGATATATTTATAGAATACGAATAATACTTAATAATCCCGCAGGGCAACTTGTGACTCTACGTACCCAAATACTCCCAGGGAGTCCCCCTATTTCTCATCTCCGGTAGGCCCAGTCCGTGCTCAGTTATTCGTGAAAACGTAGTTGACATGCGCCAATTTGTGGAAACAGTGAGCAGATAGTCACCGCCTGCCTAATTTGAGATCTTAAGGGCAGTTAATTTTTTCCCTTTACATATAGGAAGACTAGTTCGTTGAAACCTATTCACTATTAACTATGAACCTTGTAATCACATATCTTCAAAATTAGGTACATGTCACTAGCATATATATTTGAATGTATAATTCAAGAATATCTGACATATATTCATAACAAACTTTCAAGTGTATTGAATAGGCCTCTAAATTCCCTGCCTGTTTCCGATAACATGTTGGACCAGAAAAAAAAATAGAAGAAGACTTAGTAATAAAAGAAGTATTCTAGAAGATGTAGAGTTGTGTAAGAGCTACAGAGCCTTTATATTCATTCATTCAGTAATCGCATGCGATTGTCTCCGCATACTGTAATATGGTATTGAATGCAATTGCAGCTACAGTCAATCCCACGCTACACTGCACAGCCCACTTTCAAAGAAAAGCTGTATAAAAACAAAAAGTCCAAGTAGAACAGGAACGTGCGAAAGTTTTCCATTTGTGAAATGCATACGTGTTCTTGCTTAAAACATTTCTTTGGCTCGGAAACTACATTTTGCGATACGTTGACATTAAAATATTTTGCTATGGTTCGGTTGGGGAGGTTTCCCAAATGACCTTTATCGATGGTGTAGTTGTGTAGCTGCGTAGTTAAATGTTGCGATGGAAGTAATTCGATTACTAGCAGGTTAAATCACGAAGTTTCCAGCACGAAATTTAAAGAGAGTAACAAAGCGTCTATCTACATACAACCTTTAATGGAATTTAAGTGAAGTCCATTAGCCGTAGTAAACACTTAACATGGCCGCCACATATTTGCAAACGTAAAAAAGAAAAAATGTTAAAGATTTCAGCCCGCGCTTTCCCGTATATTCCACGATTCAGTCACCTACATTTAAATATTGGATATTATAGGACTATATATATTAGAGGCCTGGGCTCCATCATAAGCTAGAAAGGTACCTACGTACTTGTACGTATTTGCAAACTTACAAGTACGTAGGTGACAAATATGTATATATTTATCTAGGCATAGTATTGTACATGTAGGAGAATATATATTTTATTTATATATGTTTGTAGGGTGCACGCAAAACTACGCACTCACGCATAACTGTGTGACCATTCTCCAGTCAAAGGTCTGCTGGAAGACATTTCTCTAGAAATAAGCTGGACCTTTGTGCAATATATTTAAATAAATGTTACCATATTATTAAGTATATATGTGAGTTCAAAAATTATTAAATAAAAGGATTAAATGGCCAAAAAAGGCCTTTTAGAGTTCAAATATGATTTTCATGTTATTCGAAACGAATGACCTTAGATCACCGGATTGTGGAGAGTCGTCTACGGTGATAATATACCCTACAAAACCACTACCATAACATAATAAGTTAAATAAGTATAGTTTTTTTTATAACTGGGACTACTAGCAAACGAGCAAGCAGTCCACCTATTAGTTAGTGGCCACTGCCATGGACGTCTGTAATGTTAGGGTTTATCGTACGAATTTATTTCTTAGATCGACCACGAATGCTTACTACCCCTGAGGATAAAGTTGGAACGCCTCAGTTGAGTATGTCTCCCTGACCACATCCGTCAAACCGGAACATTGCTATGTTTTGCAAGAACATTGCTGTTGCAAGGCAGAAATAGGTGTGACGGTGGTGTCTCCGGATTCGAACCGTAAAAGGGACAAGTTTTATCATAAATTACCTTTATACCTTTAAAACTTTTAATCATATATTTCCATTAGCTCATTAAATGAGTCGTATGTAATGAGCTAATGGAAATATAAGATTAAAAAGGGTCCTGTCGCAGCCATTACTTTATACTAATTTCGAACATCACATATTTAATATTATGATAAGCTTTATGTACCTATGTCTTATTGAATTAACATATACAATTATCAAATGTGCCTAATACTATTGTGTTATATTTGTTAAATAATTAAGTGTTTAAAATTAAATGTAATTACTCAATTAACTTTTTTGCCAAAGAAATATAGTTGTAGAGCTCCAATATGTTGTCAAACTAAGACGAATGGAATTAGAGGTCGTTTATATGTTAATATCTGTGTTGTATTAGGTAACTAATTTTTGGTCGGTGCTTTAAAAAAAAATGTTATCCAAATAACTTTTACGTAGACTAATTTGGGGTTCAGTTCGGGCAACTTAATGTGAATTTAATGTTTTTGTACGCTTATCGCAGAAGTTGTACAAAAATAAAATGTACCTTCTTCCACATCAATCAATATGTTCAATGAAATAACTTTAGTATCCCAAAAGAAATGTTTTAAAAAGTTCCCGTGACAGATTTTTCGAGAACGGATATGAATAAAAGCTTTCTTCACATGTGTTTTTATGTTTTCAAATCAAAGTTCAAGCATTTCGGATATATATAACTCGCTCTTTGATAAGGTTTCACACATATTTCGTAAGAAAAACATGACATGGGATGGATAAGTTACAACAAGGAAAGAAACTTAATCCATTATCTCGAAAATTCAAGTCAATTTCAATATAAACCCACACTTGAATTTAATACTTCGTGTTAAGCAATCGGAACATTTAATTAGAAGCAAACTGTCGCTAGCATATCTTCTATTTATAATCATCTCGAAACTTTGCGAATAACAGTAACTTGGATCTTGCAATTGAGCTCGTACTTGTCTTACCAATCCAACTGTCATCTTATTAGATGACGTCAGCAGCTTTCTATTGAAGACGGTATAAAATTTGAATGTTGTCCCATCTTCGCTAGGTTAGGGGTTGTATTGATACAACCCGTAACCTAGCGGATTGCCAATATTCCCCGGTAGTTGTATTATGGAACTATAATTTAGGGCAGTTTCCCAAACATTTTCAGTTCAGTGCACTTCCAGGTTTAGTACCTATTTGGTGTCGGTACCCTCTAGCTACTCTATTTTTTTTTATAACTTTGAGGGAGTAATCAACTGAAGACAGGATAGAAGTTCATTCTTAGGTTGACCACAACTGCGTTGCTACCCCTGAGGACTAAGTTAGAACGCCTCTGTTAAGTACGTGTCCACACCCTTCAAACCAGAACACAACAGCAAGAACACTGCTGTTATAAGGCAGAAATAGTTGTGGCGGTGGTGCCTC
>DWNJ01002407.1:0-10564 GCA_018250275.1 Udranomia eurus
CCGGTATGATGTAGGCCTATGAAAATGTTACTGAGTGGCAAAGCTTCAAGATCACTTCTTCTCTTCTATACTTCTCTTAAGTATTTTGGATATAATCACAAAAAAAGTTTAACAAAGAATGGCGCCAAACTGTCATGAAAGAGTACGCAAATTTTCATAGGCTGGTATAAACATGACTCATAAGACTAATAAAAATGTATACATGAGCGCCGAACACCGGTTATACAGGCCCGTAGACGACAGTCTAGACGAGAAGGTCAGTGTAGAGCGCGCTCGGAGTCTTCTTTGCCAATTTAAATAATTATCACTATAATATGCAGACACCACTTTTATCGACGCTACGTAATTTTGACGACTCGCGATACCTAGACGAAGTGCGTATTCTTAGACTTAAGCCACGAAATTATATTCATAAGTTGTTTTGCAACAAGTTTTTCAAACGGTACGAGTCAATTCTAATCACTTGCCATTGCCAGACGCAGACGTGCATTTGCATTTTAAATTAGCGCTATTTCCAAGGTTTTTGTTTTATAAAATCAGTCGAATCAGTCTTAGCGATTTTAAAATGAAATTTACAGCCTAGCAAACAGCGTACGTATAGACTTATAGTAGCTGTATATTTTATGCGATTAAGATATGATACTTTTGGTTATTTTTACTATTATTAAGCAAACTTGAGCCTCTAGACTTTATGATACTTATCATGCATTAAAAATGAAATTGATTAGATATTTATAAAGACAAAATAAATATTATTGAATATAACCGTAATTACAGTAAAAATGTATTTATTGAATTAACATATACGTTTCTGTTGCGATATTTCTCTTATATTGGCCGCCTTTATTATGGAATTATTTTATGTAAGTATAACTATGAAGAATAGTTTGGCTGTCTTTACTACACTGACTGAAATTAAATATGAATAAACTGAATTTAATTATGGCCTACAGCAGGATCTACTACCGAACAGAACCAGGGGAAAGGATGGTGTTGTCACCAATCTCTTACATAGACATTTGGTTCACTAACAACTTTACGCCTGCTACAAAATATACAATATGACCTAAATGAGCTTACCTCATAATTTGACAAGAAATTAAATATTACGTTTCTAATAAAGACCAGTAGCTCTTTTCTTCTGCTAAGATGGGATGGAATACGAAAGGGCAGGTAACCTTTATTACGTATAAACATTTTAACTAACGTCTTGTAAAGCACTAGTAGAACGTATATGTCAATACTAATTGACATACATGTTCTAATTTCATACCTGAAAATCATTACAGTATCTATCACCTAAGTAAGAATAATATCAACGTTTTCTATCTTTCTTCTTTACCGTTCTCTTTTATTTGTATCTTTTTGCAACCACCTTCGTGGATTCGTGGACCACACACTGCCCTAAGGTTGACTGGGAGAGAATACTTTTAGCATGAAGCCCGCCTTTTGTACCGATTTGTATTATGGTTCAATAAAGACTAAATAAATCAGACGTATACCTAAGAAACCTAAATCGTCTTTTTGTAGACGTATTTTAATTAAGTCGGGATATAGTCGGTCATTAGCCTAGTACCTACTAAAATATGTCTAGATTTATTTTATGGCCGTCTAGAAGTATCCGTTAAATGTATAAAATCAGATATAAACATTTCTCACACAGACATTTTAACGACGAATTTGCATAATATTGTTAAGAATTGCATTATTAATATTATATTTTGATGGTAATGGTGATTTCATTTTTTTTTATGACTGGGAGGTAGCAAAACAATATGCAGTCCACCTGATGGTCAGTGGTCACTGCCGCCCATGGACAATCAACCCGAGGCAGGATTGAATTGATTGGAACGCCTCGGTTAAGTATGTCTCCCTGACCACACACTTCGAACCACAACACAGCAGCAAGAACACTGCTGTTATAAGGCAGAAATAGTGGCAGTGGTGTCTCAGGAGTCGAACCGTAAAAGGTTCTACCACGGTCAGTAAGTTAGATGTACCACCTGACACTAAATAGTGAATAAAACCGACATAGTATAGGTGTCAGTAACCAAAGCAAAAACGTAATTACGCACTTAGTCAGTGAATAGGGTCAATAAGTGTTCCATTGTCAACTATTCGTTTCTATTTAAATAAGTTTTAACTTGAAACAGTTTATGTGATGAAATGTTGATAAAGTTCACACAGACACGTTTGCTTTAGATATACCTATATGGTAGTCTTAATTGTCGCCATTTATGACATGGCATGACAGGTAATAGGATCGTTTTAGGTTATTGTAGACAATTGGCAAAAAATACAATTGTTTTCTATTCTTATTTCATAGTTATTTTCACAGCGTGGTTCAGCCTAGCCTCCTTTTTAATGTGGCATACTCTTTAAGTACCTATTATGTAGCGTATATAGTCATCTTCAAAATCGTCTATAATGAGTGCTTATTAAGTCGTATATCCTATATGAACCAGACTATTTGGCAAACATTTTAAGCAAAACGTTGAACTATCACGTGACAAGATTTTTATTACAGAGGACGTACAAGATTCAAGTGACATCATTGGAATTTTACGCTACTGCTGACAAAGGTCCTACTTTACATCTATATCTATAAATATTGATTGAAGTCTGTACATGAAAGATATCTAAGGGAAAGCCATCTTAGGGGTCTTTATTTAAAGAATAGAACCCCAAAAAAATGATTTTTAGATTTTTTGTCCATTTGTCGGTTTGTCTGTTTGTCTGTGCGTTTGTGTACGCTAATCTCAGAAACGGCTGATCCGATTTGAACGCGGTTTACACTGATGTATTGTGGTAAGCTTCACTTAATGTTTCATAAAAAACAGTTCATAAATAAAAATGTTGCGAGACGGAGATGGGGACGGGGAGGCTGCCCGAAGTGCGCCGGGTCAGCTAGTCGAAAATATGTTCATCTTCATGAAATTCATTCAGTTAATTATTGGTATTAAATCTAATAATAGTACTACCCCTTACTGACCGTAGTTATATAATAATATTACCCTAGTCTCGAAATAAAAATATTTGAATAATTGTTGAGGAAAGTTATTAAAATTATGAATGTATTTAAATATCATATTAATAAAGAGTTGTGCTTTTGTACATAAATAATTAAAAAAGAATAATTAATTATTAATTGTTCTAAAATATAGTTGGGATATATTTTTTTTATAACATAACAATTAAATGTAAGTATAATACTTACGTAATATAAAAACTGTGCGTTGCAATCTTTAGTTTTTATTAACATATTCACACTACTATTATAAACTAAGCTTTTATGTCTGGTTCATTACTATTTAATTACGCGAACAGCTAAATTATCTAGCACATATTACTAGCTTGCGAATATAAACTGAATCCGAAGTAATATAATCGAGACTTCAGGAATCATTTTACTTGTACATAGCGACAAAAATCATATAAACGATCTGTTCGATATCTTTCCCCAAATATTAACATCCTTACAAATTAAATTGACACTTGTAAATCTAATGATCGTACAAAAAAACGACTCATCTTAGCATTATCTGTTCGACAAATTTGAAGTGAAGCTTTTGGGTTTTGCGAAGATGTTTCGATGCTTGATATTTCATTAGAGCTTTCTGTAATAACACGGTAGGACGGATTTAATATCCGCTAGAGTTTCGTCGATCGCCAGCGGCTAGTGGTGGGACTCGTGTAAACATGGGCACGTTAAGCGCCGGACCACGCTGCGCCTCGTGGCTAGTGTTGGGAGGCGAGTGTCGGGCCACAACGTGCCTAGACTGAACGAGTTTGTCACATATTATTCCCCTTGTAAGGAGTAAGTAGCTGAATATATTCAAATGCATATTCCTAATATAAATTTAAAATGTTTTTGAATAATGTTGTTATAGAGTATCTATATAATGATAAAGTATATTTAATGATAAAGGCTTGAAATTCGAGTATACTCGCTATGTCTCTACAATAACACCTGTAAGTATCAAATGAGTAGATATGCCGACAGTTTCGGATTTCGCTCTAATATTACCGCCGGAGCCGCGCTGGCTGCAAGGTATCTTATGATAAATATTACAAATAGTAGCAATACGGCAAAATTCATTATTGGGATTTAATTAGTTGAGCAGGTGTCAAAGGCAACAGACCAAATATAGAACTGATGATATTAAATGTGCATTTTTTTCAAATATTGTAGCAAATTGGAAAATGGACGTTGCCTATTTTTTAAATAATTAATAGCTATAAGAATCAAAAGCAAGCGTTATGTAATTAAAGCAGTCTAATAAATAATATTATGCAATATAATCCAATTCGTTTCATTTAATTACCGAAGCTACTTTTAGTGGAACTATAAAATTTAAAATATTCTGGATTTACTGCATTCTAATATTTTTATATGGCTCTCTTTTAGTTGAAGTAAACATATAATTAGTATTATTTGAAAGCGGATATAAAGGCGACACCGCACGTGGGTTTAGTGGCCTCACGCGCGGGATAAAGCGCGCGTGCACCGTTTTCAGTCAAAAACAACGCTATGCCACGACTACGATAGTGTAGCCGCGGCCTAACCGCCGTACAGTCTAGTACACAGCATACGGGACCCATAGAGACGAAATCTACATCACAATAAGATAAGTATACACTACAGTTTGCAGCTTACTAACGTTTTTTAATAAAGGAAGTGTGTTTCATTCGTGTAGCATAAAAGTCCAAGAAGATCAATATATTTTTGTAAAAAAACTTCGTAACGAAGACTGTTTTGAATTTACACTGACAAGCTCTAGCCATACACTCCGCAAGTCTCCTCAAAACTCATTTCTTATTCTTTAAAAGTACTTTATCAATGGCCCTAGTGACTTAAATGAGGCATTAAATCCTATTTTAAATTTCATTAATTAGCAACTACAACATATTAAGAATTTAATATTTGTTTGCTTAACTTAACGACTATAATTTAAACAATACATTAGTACACCGACTTTAGGAAGGGTTTAAACCTACATTTTATGATAGGATTAACTTATCCAAAATGGAACCCTGGATTAAATTTGCTTGATTTTTTTATCACGAATTTACGCTAGACACGTTTAAGTTTCAACCTCTTTACAGCACTCGCGAAAAGAAGTTCAATAAACCATTCGTCACAAGCTGAAAACTACGATCATTGGAATCTTATTAGGTTTATTGAGCATTTTTTCTGCGTCCGCAGTCATTGAAGTTCTTTTGATGCATTGTTGTCGTACTTCCGATATTAATTCAAAGATTGTTCGCGTTTACGCTTAAATATATTAGTAATTTAATAGTGAAAAAGTGTATTGGCGAGACATTAGAAAGTTCTTATCTATGCAACTTTTTCTGGTGGGTGGCAGTGAGTCCGGTTTTGCAACATGCTAATTTGTGGTACAGTTAGGTGTTTTAAAAAATCGAGGCAGGTCAGTGTATGCATATAATTGTTATGCATAGGTATACCCGGCTCAGGAGATGAAAGCGTCTGTAAATTATGGGTACGTTATATGTATGTCTGATATCGGTTCTTTCATGATCCTTACTAAAATTCGCTAAGTCGGTCAATTGTTGACATTTTTACGGTTAAAGTTAAACAAGTAAATGACGACGCTTGATGAATAAGGGATCATCTCATCACTTGCAAAAACACATAATTACCCTTGCAAAGTTTCACTGAATTTAAAATTGGAGACTCGGTGAGTGAGGAACCTACTCCGACGAACTTTGCTATGACGCAGTCCGTTGGGCCGCCTGCCCCATAACTAGGTTCAAGTTAAAAAAAGACCACAGAAGCGTCGTCGCGCGCCATCCACCGTCTCATGAATGCATTTCTAAAATAGTAAAAGTAATCCTAAAAACTAAGAACTTTCATGCTCGTGCTTCGATAAATAACGAGTGTTTGTTTTGTCGTTGTGTTACTTTTCGAATAGTAAATAAAAGTTGCAATAATGACTGTTACGCTTGGTCTGTTAATCATAATCGATGGCCTGATGCGTGTCAAATCGCGGATCTGTGTGCAACTGGGCAACTGCATAGTGTTTTTGTTCTGCCGTGGTGGAGGCGTGGCGGGAAAAGTTGCACATTATTTACGACGGCCACGAACCCGATGCGGCGATAAGGCGCGTCGCGGACTCCGCGTCACGATCTCACTATCTCCCGATGCCGATATTGAGACTGTAATAATGGTATTAAACATCCTCGTCGCACATTCGGTGACGCTCGGGAGACTATCCGGCGTAACGTTAGCGCTCTCGACAGCATACGCTTCTCTGTTTTGAGTACGGAAATGCCAACAAAAGAAACAAAAGTTTCCATTATGCCCGTAACCGTCAAAATCTATAATTGGTTTAGATTATATATAGATTCTGATCTCGCAATACATCGATGTTCATTCCGAGAAACTGGTTATCATAATTGTTCGTCACCGGTGGTGTACGACTGGTTGTCACACTTCAGCTTGGTTTTGGGAAGGCCGAGATAATACTTTGATCAGATTTTTTCAATGCGGGTTGGCGAAAGAACTGGTTGGTGCAAACAGGACCTTTGTCGGGCGTTTTAAAACGTCCCGTATGAACGTATCGACAAGGTTTAACGACTGCTATACGTATGATGTATGTTAACGGCCATGTATTTCAAATGCTCATGATGTGTGATAGATCGCATTTGATCAACACAAGCTAAATAAGATTGTTAATCTTATTTTATTTTATTTATTTACAATAATTTACTTTTTAATGTTGCTAATGTTGTGGATTAAATAAAAGAAAAGTAATATTAGATAGAGCTCCTTGTCTTTTTATTGCTATTATCTCTGTGACATAACAATACAAAAAAATGGTTTTCACGCGTAAAACTGATTCGAATTTTATTTACGCTTCAATCAGATTCATTGATAACTGACGCAGACAAAACATGCGGACATTGTAACACATTTTTTTCATTTAATGTTCCACACTATTTGGATCGGATCTTTAATCAGCCATTTTAAAATAAATTAAGTTATATAGAAATCCGTGTTTCCATCAATAACTACTCGTTGTATTTACTTCCGGTTATTATCAAAAGTCAATTATTAATCTGAGCTAATCTTAATCGAAATGTCATGTAAGTGAAATAGCCAGGCCTTTGTAGTCCGCAACACTTTTCCTAGAAATTCAAAAAGATTCTCAACGTAAAAAATGTACAGCAACACAAATAAACAATAATAAATGTAACTTTCTTCTTTACATACAAATCATGACGTAGATATGTGAAATTATAGTTAGCGAAGTAATTATAGTTATGACATAAAAATGGAAAATCTTGTTTGTGTTACTAACTTACACAAAACTAAATAAGATTGTTCTCTATTCGAAGGAACAATTCGTAGTCTTTAATAGTTATAGTTTTAGTTATACTCTCTACCATTACTTCGAGATTAGATCGACTAGATGGCACCAAATGTATTTACTCATGTGTAAATTCACACATACTAATCAAATTTTTCGGATCAAATTGCTTAAAAACAAAGAATACCATGCTGCTATTCGTAAACGAATACTCAATTGGTCCGCAAGTCACGTTTACTACAGTGGCCAAGAGCCGTGACGAACCAAGGGTTTGCATACCCATCGGTAGCTTCGTCAGTATTCCGTAGCGCCACCACGACGATAGTTAAAAACTGAAATATCTTAGAAATGTATTTGAGGGGCACATTTGAGTGCATATCTACCGTAAAAGGACTTGCCGTCTACGTGCTTGGCTTATTACAACCGATAACTGCAATGATATTTTTTCTCTCTAGTTATGCCCATTAATTGTTTACAGTTTTCTGCATAATTCTTACAGCCTATAAAACATTGTAGCAGTTTAATTAATCAATGCAATTAATGATAGAATGTAACACATTTATCTTTAATTCATTCATCTCATTTGTTCTCAAAATGATATTAGGTTCACTACGCTTGCAATATTTTTTCTGAAATTTGTAAAAGGTAAAAAAAGGGAATATAAAAAAGTTGTGCTGGGAGGACACTGAGTACAAAATATGTCTTAGGTTACTGATACTGCCGTTCTATCAATATTCCTATTTCTATGGGCAATACAATGGATGGGCTGGGTGAGACACAGCAGAGTTAACTAACATTTCAATACAGTACAGTAGAATGTGCGTGTATGTAGTGTAGTGGCCGTGTTTTAGACGTGTTAACGTGTCACGAAACCACGTCTGCTGCAAGTAAAGATTTTTTTGCCGTGGCGCAAAAACGCGAGGGGACCTAATAGAGCGTGTTCCTAGAAAACGTGAGATCTAATAGTAGGTACGAAGACTATCGTAAACACAAATAGATTTATCTCACTCACTGTTTACTTCTCTGTTCAATATTTTTTATTTCAGTAGAATAACGGTAGAGACGATCGTTTAATAACTTGATCCGTTTCAAATGTGTAATAGAGTTTCAATGGGAATATTCTGATTCCCTTAAAACAATATCGCATGTGATGTTTTAATCGTTATTGTAGTTTAACCATTTGCTGCAGTTGTTTACGTAGGACTTCGTGTTGTAAAGACAAAATTGTTCAAAATTATAATAGACTTATTTTGAAGTTGAGGAAATACCCAAAATAGAAATTCATTAAAACATGTTTTATGTTTGTGGTTACATCATTCAAAATGCGTAGTTGGCCATACCATTTTCAACTCCATCTACGGTCGATACTTGCTGACATATAGTTACGAATACTACGAGTGTGTGTTTGTTCATATATGATCATCAAGATCGTAAAGCACGTCTTAACACTCCAAGAACACTTGCATACAAAATTAATAGAAATATTACGGGTGTGGGGTTAGTTGAAAAATAATACAAAAATAATAATTTACAAGCTATTTAGCTGAGCGAGTCTGGTGTTATCTATTTTTGAAGTGCAAACTTTTTTGTGGTCTAATTTGAAGGTTAAGTGTCAGTTAAATTACAGACCATGCAGTAGTTTATACAATTCCACAAATAAGTTATATTATTGCCTATTAGTTCTCATGTTCTAAGTGCCATTAACACTATTAGGATTCGACATTACCGTTTTATTATTATAGTTTTATTGTATTTTCGAAAACTGAATTCAGTATAAACTGATTATTTTTCGGCAGTTTGTATAGAACTATTCGGTATTGGATATAAAAAGATAGCACTAAGTTAAATTAGATTACTCATAACGCTTTTAGACATAAATGTATTAAAACTAGGTTTAACACTGTCTTCAATTCCTAATTGTTGTCAGAAGCGGAATATTTTGCAGTGACTACCTATAATGTGGTATACTTTTTTTTTATTTGCAAATGCAATTAGTCGTTTTACCAGTTGTGTAACAGGAAACAAAAAAATGTTGATGAATACATTCTAAACGAAACCAATACATAGAGAACTGTTGACAACTAAATATAATTCCTGCGAGTTGCGACGTAGGCGCCATCTATTGTTAGGTTACAAAGACGGAATGCGAGGGCGCTACGACTACGCCAACAGTTCACTAGGTTACGCTGCTTCCTCGTTGCGATAACTTTTGTTTTCAAGATGTTTACGTTACTGTGCAATGGTTTATAGTGGAAGGAACAAAGTAGTTTGAGTTTAAGTTGTGTAAGGTGGAAGTAGTCGGATAGAATTCTATTAGCGAGGCCTTCGCCGGATCTGTGTCGGTGGCAAACTGCGCCTTGCCTGAAATTCGTCTGGTGTCTGTTACGTAACTGCCGCCGGCGGGGCCGATTGATCAACCCTAAATTAGTAGATGCGGGGGACAAGCGGCGCGCGGGGCGACTTACGGCAAACTAGGTTGGCCGCGGAAGCACACTAACCCCTAGAAAACTAGGGGTGCGAAACTCCTCCCCCTTTTCTGGTCACAAGAGCACAGCGATTGGTCCGCTCGTACAACCGCTCGCCCCTCACCCAGATTACAATCGGTGGGGTGCGCTCATAGAAATAGTACTATGTGCTATTCTATGTACATATGTACTGTATGTAAGAGTATAAGTACATAATGTATGGGTAGCCCTCAATTCGTGACATTGAAAACGCATGGTGGCACTCAGTGCTAGGGGCACAGAGGGCAGTTAGATATAGAGATATAATACCATTTTCATAGTTTAGCAATTGATTTATACATCGTTCATCTACGCATGTATCATATGAAGTGTCCGTTGTTTCGTGTCTAAAATTGTCCAGTCTTTTTAGACTAAAATAACAAGTATGTAACTCAACCGGAATGACACTCTAGTACTAGAAGCAATGTACTTTTCTATTGTAAATGCCTAGACAAACATGTACGAATTGAAATAGACATAGTTTTATTCATTGTATACACTATTCATTTAGTCATAGGTCAGCGGGTCTAGGATTTTAGGCAATAGTATTAATTATGTGCAGTGTCATTCACTACAATAATAGAAATAGGTTAATAATATTGCGAGTATTATTGTTCAACTTTATCCTTCAAATATAAGTAATATTAAATGTAGCTTAAGTGATACTTACTTTATTCATTTTGTAGTCATATATATTTTAACGTTATAGAAAAATCATAAAATTTTACA
>DWNJ01002408.1:0-10563 GCA_018250275.1 Udranomia eurus
GGAAGGTAGCAAACGAGCATGCAGTCCACCTGATGGTAAGTGGTTACTGCCGCCCATGGACATCTGTAATCAACCCACGGATCGCAGTTCTCTCATAGGTCGACCACAAATGCGTTGATACCCCTGAGGACTAAGTTGAAACCCTCGATTTAGTACGTGTCTCTGATCGCACAATTCAAACCAGAACACAGCAGCAAGAATACTGCTGTTATAAGGTAAACATAGGTGTGGCGGTGGGGGTACGGGGGGCGAAACACAAAAAGATCTGCCATCTTCAATTTCCTTTTCATTTTTAATTTTGATAAAAATGTTCAGGGTACTTGTAAGGAACTCTAGCATTACACGTTTCTTTATTAAACTCGCATTTATTGTACATTCATGATTTTTCTTACTGAACTAGTTAGTAAAAACTTTATTATTCATCACAATACGTTGATGTATGTTATATATGTATGTCCTGATATGTTATTTCATATATCCTACTATAACTTTACAATTGTTATTGGTTTGTGTATTTTACTATTTGTAATCTGTAACTAAAGCAACCGTATGCAATACTTTGATACTATTAAAATGAATTTTCAATAATACAATAAGTGTTTTCTTTTTAACCCTTTCATTATTTTTCTTGATTTTTAAGTACTGTTCACATATACACATTTTTAAGATTAAATAGTGTATGTGTCCTCAGAATTACTTAATATTTTGCTAACCTTAAAAGTGAATGCAAGTCTAATAAAATGGAGAATATATTAAAAAAAAAAAGTATTTTTTAACATTTACTACCAAAGATTTTTTTCTCTTTGGTCTAACGTTACCAAACACTCATTGGCTTAGTGTTGCTTAACAACGCCATCTACTGAACTAGCTTAAAGTTAGTAGTTCCCAACAAAAAAAAAGTATTACTACTAGCCAATAGATGTCAGTTTTTCATTGCCTGAAAACACGGATAAAACGACGTTTACTAAGAATGAAACTCGCTATCTATATCGATTTATCGCTCCCGAAATCCCAAGCTCCCTGTTTGGCATGAAAATCGTTTTTGTTTTTTATTCTCTATTCAGTAAAAATATGTTAAGGTACAACGTAACAAAAGCCTTAGATATAAATTCTTGGTTCTGTATTACAACTATTCATAACGAAGGTAGACAACTGGACGTACAACACAGGTGTGTCGGTGAACGTATTTCTACCGACTGCGATACTCTTAACAATAAGTTTGGGTGTTCGCCAATTTTTCTAATGCCTCAATGGGAAAACGTACAGAGATGTATTCTATTGAATTTTGAACCTGCGATAAAAACGAAGAAGGTTCTCAATTCTATACGTGTTTTCTTTATTTGGCTTGGCATATTCACTTAATGATTACACTGAGTTGAGTCGTGTACACCTCTAATATCTTATAGTTGTGCTCATAATAATACATTTAAAAAAAATTAACATTATTCTATGGCGTATATAATTATATTTATGTGATAAAATTGCTTGCGTTATGAAGTGCCCGTAAATAGCGGGATTTTAATGAAATTAGTCTATATGAACAACATTAAAAAAATCAATACTAGAAAAATCGTGTTTAAAAATGTTTACCATCATTTCCTTCTCCTAAATACTACGACTAGAATTTATTTTGAATAATGGATTATTGTGTAGGTATTAATGAGACATTCACATGATGATCAAATGATGACATGGCATAAAAAAGTAACTAGATATCTATAACTACATATAAAATTGAAGCGTCTGTTTCTAATTCCAAATTAACAACTTTTCACTAAATGCATATGAACGTACGTACGAGTATACGAGGTATATACATCGTATACTCGTTACTTACATCACAAAAAAAAACATTTATTCAATTTGTTTGACTGTCTGTTTGTTCCGGCAAATCTCTGAAAGGAATGGACCGATTTTAACGGGACTTTCACTGGCGCATAGCTGATGTTATAAGTAACTTAGGCTACACTTATATTTAACCGAATACAATGACGCGGACTAAGCCGCGAACAACAGCCAGTTTATAATAATATAAACATGTTATTGTTTTTGTTAGCCTATAAATTACCGCTTAGTCCATCTCTGTATTTCAATAGAATCAATCAGTCGAAAGATTTACGTAAGGGTGCCGGAGCTGGCACGCGCCACTGTCAATGCCACTCGCTACTTATCCGCATTTCACCAAGCCCTGGCGAATTAGTCTTTTAAAAGTTCCGGGTAATACAGTCTACAAAACTATCGTTTTATTCTTAAAGAATAATAAATCATAAGAAAAGGATTTTGTGATGAGAACAAGGTGAAAAGTTGCATAATCTTTAATACAATATTTCCGCAATTTGATTTATGATTGTATTTCAAGAGATTTTATTTTAGGCACTATTTGCTTATGCACAAGTGTTCGGGCTTGTAGAATTGGTTTCCAACAGTGTATCGTTATTTTAAAGAACTTAAATCATGGAAGATAATTTCGTGAACTCTGTACTATCTCTATACAAGGAGAAGAATTGGAAAGACATTGTGAACAAATACCGCGATTATCCCGAAAGGAATAAGCTGTTATGGGTGTTCCCTACCGAGGAAAACTTTATGTTCATACGTCAGTGTTTGGAGAAGTTGCACTGTGATCGGGTACTGAGTATTGGATGTGGCAGTGGACTTCTGGAATGGATGATCACAGAAGCTACAGGTACGCCACGTTATTTTGTGAATCAAGTTACTAACCTAACATTAAGAGATATTAGTGTCAGCGACCGTGGTTAGACGTTCCTAGTTACATAAAAAAGAAACTGAAAAATTCGTAGGTACTTTTTTAGGTTTTACAACGTCTAATCAACATCCAAACGTTCAAAAGTCCAATCTAAAAGCCGTGGCATAATTTTGACGAGCGTTTCAGTGGTGGTAGTCGTTTCGGGTCGTAAATGTGTAGGTGTATACATCTCACAATGGGTAGACTACTAACTAGCACTAACTTTCGAATTTCGCAGTGTAAATTTTCTTCAGTTGTGTGAAAGTACATATGCTAAAAAACTTCCATAGGTGTAAAAAAGATCCATTACTGCCTCACGACATAAAAAAGGATATTATATCCATACTCTACTGACAAAGACATTATAAGATATATACCGACTATACAATACTTTCGTAAAAAAACTGCTTCAACCAATTTTTGCGGGCGGTTTAGAGCGATTGATTGATAACTGGTAAAATAATTATATCTAATAAAAAATTTAATAACACTGGTTACAGTGAAAATACTGAAATAAGTTTTTAATATGTATCATATTTTGCAGGCTTCCCAGTATCAGGAGTGGAGGTAGACGGTGCATGGTGGCACTGCAAATACGCTCCGCCCAATTTTATTCCCCTTCTCTTCACTGCGCCAACATTAGACAAAGACACAACTACACTTCTAATGAGTTCAGATACCACAGCATTACTCTTTTGTTACTTCAACAACGGGCCAGCATTTAAGGACTATTTAGAGCATTTTTCGGGAAAAGTGTTAATTATAATTGGGCCTGGTGAGGGCAAGGGAGTACATACGGATCCCAAGCCATTTGAATGCGTGCCAAATTGGTCTCTGCATGCTAGTGAGGAAGTTGGGAATACTAGAGATTTTATAGCAATTTATTTCAAAAATAAAGACGAAAAAATTGTAACGTAATATACAATTTATATTGATGTTTATGATTTTTTTATTTATGTTTATGACCTTGTTGTTTCACTTTAGGTTAAGTGGGTGGTGTGGTAATCAAATCTATATCCGCGTGTTCTCACCGCTCTTAACGCTCTCGACGTAACCGCGAATGTGATTTGTTGCGGATGAATGGACGGATATTGTTAGTGAGCTTTTGATACTGTGAGCGCGGTGTGTGAGCATAGTTCTTAATTAATATAATTGGAATGTACGTTTTAATTAAAGTAAATAAATAAATTAAATTAAATTTAAAGGTGGTAGAACCTTTTACGGTTCGAATCCGGACGCACCTATTTCTGCCTATAACAGCAGTGTTCTGGTTGCTGTGTTTTGGTTCGAAGGGTGTGGCCAGGGAGACATACTTGATAGAGGCGTTCCAACTTAGTCCTCAGAGGTAGCAACGCATTTGTAGTTGACCTAAGAAATAACTAAGATCCTACCTCCATATAGTAATAAAACAAATGTGATAAATCAAGGATAAGTATATTACCTAAGCTTACCTATTTGATTTGAATGGGGTAGTGACAACGAACTCTTGTTCAAATTGAGCTTACTTAAGCCTATATTAACGGCGCGAGACAGTTCAAAGGTCCTGAGATCGATGAAATCAAATTGAAGTCTGATGAGATTTAATTGAAGAATAGGTATCGCCTAATAACCACGACAGGTGTACTCAACGAAGCGATAAGGAAGAGATTGAGGGTTTAATTCTTACTCATTGCACCTATATTAATAGGTATGCTAATCCACAATAAATCACATAAGTGAAAAATAAAATGCCATATTTATAACAACAACCATATATAATAGACAGTCTTTTATCATTTCATACATTTTATGAACATCTATATATCTATACCTCTATGGCTTTACAATCTATTTACATGATATTTACATGTCTATAAACTAATTTTTCATTAACTCTATGTTTTTAACATTGATTTTATTGGTCGACGCCCTCACGGACGTGTTCATCATGGGGTCCTTTTTACCCTGTATGAAGGTAGAAAACTCGGTATTAACATCTTGCGATAACATGTCTAAACTTTCTTTTTGATTTATAATCGGGACCTCTGTTACCATTCTGTTCATCTCGCTCACAGGCACCTCGATTCCGATATTATTCGACGGCGGCTCATTGTCTAGGAAATGAAAGTCATTGTGCATCAAGTATAGAGATTCTAAAGGCAAGATCATGTCGAATCGTGGTAACAGTTTGTTGTCATCAGAATTATCATCGATCTCTATTACATCGTTCTGTTGGTCCGAAACGTCTGGTAACACGACTGCGGACAGATCCATGTGTGATGAATATTGTTCTGGAATGATATTGTCTATCAAAAACTGGTCTATTATAGGCGGATTAGCGGCAGTGTTGTTCAATGCCATGCTGTAAAATGAATCTGATTTCATTTCGTTTTTGATTTCGCTCATATTTTTATGTATGTCTTCTAGAGGGGGTGACGCCTTGTACTCTCTACTGATTGTTTGAGTGTTCATGAGGTTAGCATTGCACATCCTCTCCAAGCTAGGCGATTGCGTGTTCTGCTTGATCGTAGCCTCCAACTTTATGTAGCTTGGATCATTTGTCTGGATCTTCTCTGGAGGTGGGAGCATTGTCATGGTGTTCACGTTCATTTGTTGGTTAAATGAGAAAATTTGAGGGGTGCTGTTAATGTCGTTGTCCACGGGGGTGGTCGCCGGATCTTGGAGTATATTTTCCTGCGGGTACGACATTATGTTGCTCGGAGCTTCGGTCATGGATGGATCTGGTTGCAGCTGCATAAACTGAGTTGTGATTAAATTGTTGAAAGTCACCGGACTTGCTAGGCCGAACCTCTCATTATCTTCGAGTCTCTTGAATGCCATTTTTTGCTGAGAGTGGAACATGTTGACTTCATCAGGCCCTTTCAAAATTAAGTTGCTCTTGACTGATATCTTAGCCTTTTTTCTTGGCACACCATCCTGTTCATTGGATATGTTTATGGGCGAATGAATAGAGGACGGGACAGGTAGAATTTGGGTAGGTTTTATAATGGGTCCAGTAACCTTCGTCATAGGAAGGGATATTTTATCGACAGCTTTCAACATAATATTATTTCGTACCGAAATCTGCGGAAGTACCGGCGGCAAACGGATTGGAAATTGGCACATCATGTTGTTGTTGATATTCCCATTCATAGGAGAATGGTTGGATGCAAGGGAATTAACGTTATTATTCTGCAAAAGGCCCTGCTCCATGGACACAGACGGATTTAGAAAGTGTAGGTTAGTTTCTGTTGTATCGTAACTTATTTGTAAAGGGAGCTGAGGCGGATACTGATGCCGTTCCATCAACGTGTCGTTTGAACTTTCAGATATAAGGCAATCTGAATTGTTATCATCTTTACTTAAATCTCTAACTAAAACTTGGTTGTTGAAATCCGATTGCTGCGTGTTGGTAGTCGTTGTTGTGCAATAACTCTTCGGATAATCTTGTGTCAGGTTCTCAGACAAACTGTCGCAATCAAACACTTCGATGGGTATAGTGATAACAGTTTTGGCGCTGCCCTCTCTATCTTTATCATTGGATATATTCGCGTCTTCGTTTGACTTCTCCGAAGTTTCGCTAGGTATTGTCCAACTTGGTTTGTTAGGTTTCACATTTTTCGTCATCTCTATTAATAACGGTATTCCTTCTTTATCGGTGTGCGTTGTAAGATGAACCACATATTTATCTTTGTTTACAGATTTAAAGGAGCAATATGGGCAACAGTGAATATCCGAATTCACAGTGGGATGTTTTGAGATCATGTGAGAAGTGAATATTGTAGACTGTATGGCAGTGTAGGGACAATATTTACATTTATAAAGGCTTTGTTTGGAGTGCAACTTTTTGTGGCGTCGCATCGCGTTATGGTCGGACGAACGGTAACTGCATTCGTCACAGGCGTACGGCTTATCTCCTGCAAAAAATAATAAATATAATACATATGCTTTACGGTGTGTAAATATATAATAATACTGAGTATTCAGTTGAGAAAGAACCATATCATGATTTATTTTAAATGTTCTCAGATTTACAAAATACAACCTGATAATCTATATATATATATATTTATAAATTCAAGTAACTGACTGACATTTCGCACACATATTCATTTTATGACGTAGGCATCCACTAAGAGAGGATTTTTCAAAATTCCACCTCTAAGGGGTTCAAATAGGGATTGCTTTTGTTCCACACGGAGCTAATACAGTCAGAAAATGTTGTATGTATATTTTTATTATTTATTTAAAATAGTCCATCATGAAATTTTATGTGACAGGCCAATTATCACAGACGAAGCCACGAGCAAAAGCTAGTATAATATAAACAGACAAAATATAATTACTTTTAATACAAGTTAGTAATTTAACTTACCTGAATGTGATCTTAAATGTTGTTTTAATTGGGATTTCCTCGCAGCGGTGTAATCACAGTTGCTGCATTTAAACGGCTTGACTTTGTCATGTACTGCAGCTATATGAGTCTTTAACCTCCTCTCATTCATGAGTTCAAGCTGACATATGTGGCACTTAAACTGCTTTTTGTGAAACAAACGATGTTTGGACAACTGATTTGCATTCTTAAATGACTTTGAACAGATCGAACCTAGAAACAGGAAAGTAAAAATAATAAAATAACAAGAATTAATAAATTAATATGAGATATTAAATAGTAATTATTCTTCTTCTCAGTCATCAATAAATGTGGTCATTTTGATGAAAAACAATGAGTCCTTGGCACAATATATTTGCAAAGTAAATATGAGTGGGGTAAAAGTTGGTAATTAGTTAATTTTTTTATTGGCAAACTACACCTCTTTGGTGCATCTATATTAAAGATAAAAAAAGGGGTAGAGTTAAAGAGGTTCTACTTTACTTCTGTGTATTTATGTTCACATGATAAGTGGGTAAATGAAGAGTAATTTTTTTTACAATGAATAGATTAAGATAATATAAAACTAACAACATACATGTGTAAGCTTTGACGTTTCCATGGCATTTCATATGAGTGTTCAGTAGTCTATATTTACGGAATGTCTTGAATCCGCATATTTCACATGTCGGCATCTCCATGTCTATAGCATGGACCTTCCAAAGATGTGTGTGAAGGGCATCAACTGCGAGGCTGATCTTTCCACATTCCAGACACTGCAGCTTACCATTCTGATGGCATTGCCTGTGGTACAATAATTTCTTTTCATCTTTAAAACGAAAGTAACAGTTGCCAACTGAGCATGATGTTGTTGTTTTTTTTTCTTCATTATCATCTTTATCCTCCATATGTGGTTGAGATTGGGGCACATCCTTGTCTTGGGGAGACTTAGTGCTACTTTCGTCTATCCAAGGGATGGAGGATATCAAATCAGGTGGAACACTTGACATCTCAATAACTTTACAAGGAGGGCTCGGTTTGCTAGAATCAGACGCATATTGGGTAGAAACCTCATTTGTGTAAACAATATTGATGCTTGCTTCCTGAATAACTTCTTTAGGATCTATCTTTTCGAAGTTTGGGGTGCTCATCCTATTCAACTCGTCCACAGATATGAAAGCAACACCCTTGGGCAGAGATCCACTGCTCCTCGTCAAGGTATCTGGCATTATTTCGATTACTTGAGGTATTTTCACATCAGGAATTTCTTGGGGAGGTTCCGGGGACGGCTCGACTTTTTTACTTTCCTTTTTTAATTTGGCATTCTTAAGTGCTATTTGAACTAGACTTCTGATCATTTTTCTTACATCTTTAATTCCCATTTTGTGATGGTTACGGAGATGAGTTCGTAGCGTATCTTCCGCGTCGAATATGCTTGAGCAGCCTGGGCAGTTGATTTGAATGTTGTCCGCGAGGCCATTACTCTTCGCCAGTTCGGGGTGCTCCGTAAATAAGTGAAATTTTATATCATCCTCAGCCAAGGCCATATAAGGGCATGCTTCGCACTTAAAGAATTGAGTGGAGCCCACTGATTTTTCTTCGTATGACATTACTTTTTCTTTCGGTTGAAGAGGTTTAGACTCCATGTTTGAACTATCAGTGTTAACGTTCATTATAAAACATCAAGAAGACAATTCTTTGTATTGCACGAACACATTCCCAAGATTGTTAACCGTTTCAATTCGGCATTGAATTTAGGAGTCCATTACCTTAGTAGTAAACAAAGTAATTTAGTTCGAAAAGTTCGCATACCACTCTCAATTGACTTTGACAACATTGACATTTAATGACATTGACAAACAGCTGGATTGTCGTATTTTAATAAAGACATAACTATTTTTATTAAAAAAATATTGATGACTTACAATTAAGAAAACAAGTTTTAAATTAATAAAATGTATGATATGAAAAATATTGCTTTATTTGCAATAATATATATATGTATAATAATAATAATATGTTGTCTCTATAAAAACAGACATATTAATATAAGAAAAGACTTTTTACATATTTAAATATAGTTTTCATTATATACAAAATCCCCAGTTTCAATAATAATTGATCGATAGCTGTACGACAGATATGTCTGTCTATCAAGGTTATTTTTGCTTTTATTTTACTATAAAAACAAACTTTTTGACGTTTGACTATTGAATTGACGTACGTATAGGAGTGACGTGTTATTGTGATTTTGACGTTCTGTCATTGGACGGTTGATAAAAGGAATTTCTGATTTAATAATTTTTAGTTTACAACGAATTAAAACAAAAATTTAAAGATGAGTGTAAGTATTTTGCAAGTATTTGTCATCTGTTTTAAGTGGAAGGATATTGAATAGTGAGAAATTAATGAAACGTTTAATTTTTCAGTTGGAAATCGAGTCGATGGTGCGGTACGCGTCACCTATCAACCCGGCAATCTTTCCACACCTCACATTTTTGTTACTCGGTATTGCAATATTTTTTACGGCATGGTTCTTTGTCTACGAAGTAACAAGCGTGAAGTCATCGAAAGATATCTTTAAGGAACTGGCTCTATCTCTTGTTGCCTCCATATTCTCCGGTTTCGGTATAATATTCTTACTGCTGTGGGTCGGGATCTTCGTATGATATAGTATTTAAGGTAAAAACGTGTGTGCATCATTCCATGTGATTTGTTTGTCTAAATGAATATTAAATTGTTATCAACAATATTCAACAGATATTTAATTTATGTCCGTTATCATGTGAATGTTCCCATATTGATTTTAAATAGAGTTCCTAAACTGAAACTAAAAACAAACATCAGTATTCTAAATAAATATAATCCAATTTGTATATATATAGAGTTAAGTGTACTTTAATACTCTATTAAGTTTTATATCAATTTGAAAACATTTCCAGTAAACTAGTTTTGTTTACCATGTTTCTAAACATTTTTTGATCTTTACAATATAGAAATCCATACTTCCATACAAAAAGATAATTTTAACTATTTGATGTTTGATCTTGACATCTTTAAGGTCTCGTATATTGATGTACTTCAGATTATGATTTTCTATATTAGTTCTATTTATAGGATATGGACTATGAACTGACAGCATCATTTTTAACAACCAAACCTAATAAAATAATTTTAATATACATAGACAAGTTTTTAATAATGTAAACAAGCAAATAACTGTAATGTATAAATTAATAATCTATGGATTATATTAATTAATAACTATCCCACTTTCTGCTGATCAAGAATTAATAAGTGTAAAAGTAAACTAAATCATTTAATATTTTATATGGTACATAATAGTTTATATAACAAATTATATATGATTACAGGAAGAAAATAAAATAGAGATTAAGTAGTACACGATTTTAATAAATAAACCTTACATAGTAAATAATTATGGTACACAGACACTAAAAACAAA
>DWNJ01002409.1:0-10562 GCA_018250275.1 Udranomia eurus
AGATTATTTATTTATATTAGATGTTATTTAAATTGAAATAGTATACTTTGTAGGAAAGTGTGCAGTTTATAAGTAAAATTACAGGATAAATACGACCGTTTTGAAATCGACACAGTTAAACTATTATATATTTAAATAAATAGCCTGAGTATGGACTATATTACACTTTTCCTTAAATATACGGTTTTGTAGTTAATAAAATTTACCTATAAATAAGTTGACGCAAGTAGTCAAGCGGTAATAGCCCGCGTTCCAATGCAAAGTGCGATGATCTGCCATGCCCATTATCCTGCATTACTAGATAAAGACCTGTATCTAGCTAAAGGTTTCTAGTCGAAGAAGAGGTCAAACATGTCTAATACAATTTACCAGAATTTCGCCTGAAAGACCCGAAGATTAGTAAAATATAATCATATTAAAATGGTCACCAATGTAAAATACAGTAATACTACGGTAATAAACGTAGTATTATATAACTAGAAACCATTTACCCATGATGACAGATGATCACGCTATGTATATTTTATACGCTGGGGGGCTGGTTTACCCAGAGACATGTTCCGTCAAAGTCCTCAGGAGTGGAAGCACGTTGAAGTTCGTCTTCGTAGGTCTATCGTATATCGTTGGTCCATTGTTGTTGCTTTCTTTGCATTTCAAACGGAAAATGTCTTAACTTTATTTGGATTATACTCGGATGTAGGTGTAGAACGACGTTGTACTCAGTTCACTGTGCAATGACTAAGTCTTTGCCCTGACTACGTTCTATCGCATAACCTGTCGCCAATGATATGACGGCGCGTCAGAGCTATGCTCAGCTCAAATGAATCACGATAAATGTATGCAAATAATGTTTAATATTCCTCTATGCGTTTCTAACACTATATTAGCGGTCAGATTCCCTTCGCGGCTCTTATGAGATATTTACTGTGGCCACAAGTAGTCGTGCGCGGCGAGGCATGAGGAATGGGAGTGTTTGCTCCGAAGAATTTTCTTTTCCCTGCAATATGAAAGCAAATTAACTCTAACCCCATATCAAAGTATACACACAACAACTTGGATGGTTTTAATGGGTTACAATTTGGCATAGTTCGCGCTCTTCCCCAAAAATCCCACACTCTGGAGACCCTTTGTACAAATTGTACGAACTGTAGTTGCGCGTGTATGTTGCTTTGCGGTTGCGTATCACCGCAAAGCAGGTACGTCTACCTATCGCTCCATTCCGTCGCCGCGGCTGTGACAGTATTTAGAGGTACATATTACATAGTTCAGTAAAACCACCGCTCTCATTCTGCCACGAAACAACCTAGGTCAAATTGGGGGAGTAGATCATATCCACAAACGAATACAGACAGGACTGAGTCCTGATCGAGGTTGGATGTCGATGAGCCGGTTGAAGTAGCATTAACATAAAATCGCCCAGTTGTCTGCATTTATTGATTTCATTACCGTTGGCGCCTCGTCCTTACCGTGGGTTCTTGACGGTATCACTAAGGATCGATGGCTCACAAGGTAACTCGCCAATCGGGCACCTTGCACGCGATTGTGACCTCTCCGTGCGTATCTCCGTTAATTGCGTCCGCAAAAAATGGCGTACGCAATTTGGCAGATGGTACTTTAATATCAGGGTCCGGCGGCAACTTTGCGGTAACTGGTCCGACGGTCTGGTGACCTTTGTAATCTGTTATACGATGAGTGCGAACATGAGGTACTTATTATATTCGACACAAAGGCAGAGTTATTCTTGTCGGGAAGTGCAACAATTTAAACGGCGTGTAACCTACCTACAAGCCGTGTTATTTTTAGGCAATATCGCACTTTGTGAATGTAATAATGCGTCGAAATTCAAATCTTGAAATAATTAATATTTATCTGTTAACAATAAAGTAGAGTCATATTCAAAACTGTATGTAGATGTAATCTTAGTTGTACGTTCGTTATTAGTTTAGTTATGCCCCTAGACAGTAATGTATGCAAAGCGTTTTTGGAATATACTTATGCTTTCAAAACTAATATCCCTAAATATTGTACATTGAAATATAAAGAGGGGATATTCCTTTTATTATCTTGGAACTAAAAAATTTTAATCAGAAGTTTAAGCAGCCAAAGGTTTTTATATAACAGTAGCTTTTTAAATGTAAGCCTAGATATTTTTCGTTCTTAATGATTGTTTTAATATCTTTAAATCGTTTTTGAAAAGGAATTTTAAATATTTTTGCAAACCACTAGATAAAGCTAGAAATACTGACTCGATGTCTTGGTCAAAGGTGTGACTGATATCCGACCATGCTTTGTAATGCGCTGGTGCAGACGCCGCTGTCACAGATGGTGAAATACCGGTGTAAGGATTACAGGCTGGTATTATATTAATCTAATATTTTTTAATTTTCAGGTAGCTACCAAGCTCGACGATATTTATAAGACTGGAAAGCTAGCGCACGCAGAACTGGATGAGCGTGCGCTAGACGCCTTAAAAGAATTTCCATCCGACGGTGCTTTAAGTGTTCTTGGACAATTTTTAGATTCAAATCTCGAGCATGTATCGAATAAAAGTGCTTATTTATGTGGAGTCATGAAGACCTATAGGTGAGTACCTACCGTCTGTGCATTTGTCTTTTTTTCCGCGGCTCGGCAACCAAATCAAAATATTGGATGATGGCCAAATCACCCGCTGTATATCTGGGTCATCTTGAAAAATTGATTTGACACTTATCGCCTGCGTTGCGGACTGCGGCAGGCCTGCGATGATTATCGTGTGCAGTGGAGCCATCTAGTGTCATCATCGGCTTCTTAACGCCCCGCTGCCTTTACCGGTCGTACACAACTTCATAGATGGTGTATAACTTCGAGGTCTCCGCTGCTTTTTCGCGCCATTTCATACAGTTACATAAGTAACTTTGAATTGGTGTTTGGTCGTTGTATAACATTAATAATAGTAGCACCCGAATCGAGACTCAACGAAATGTATAACGCCTAGTCATCACAACTCCTGCCGCCATCTAGTACGATGATTCGAAATCTACTTCACAAAGCCAGAGAGCACCGTTGAGTCACCTTTTCATTATTATTTTTTTCTTAGAAAGATCTTTTAATCTAGGTCCGGTCCACGTTGCAAAACATCTCGGAAAGTAGGTCGACGGATCTCTTGAGAGCTCTCCAGCACTATCGTCAAAGGGTGACATATCTGCGACACTAGAGAAAGCTATGAAAACATGTGTATAACGGTCAAGCACGTGTCAGTCCGCTCTTTGAATTAAAAGAATAAAACAAAGCGGATGATTCTTTAGAGAAGGAGGCGTTGGAATTGTCACGACAATTTGTCGCTGCGACCGAGATTAGATAGCGAGTGGTCATTATCCTTTGTGTGAAACATTCTGCGAATCGTATCTTTGTGCTGTTCGTTACCTCCAATTTTATATTCTTTATCCTTTCAATTGCTCGGCGATTCCTATAATACTTATCTGTTATCATCGGCCAAGAGGGGGTAAGCGGCGTTATCACTGGCCTACATAATAAATTAACACGTTAATTTTGATGTATTATTTTTAAAACGAGTCACGCGCAATCCGACAAATTTAAATGGGTCATGAAGATCGCATCGCGCGTTAGCGTATTTGGTGCGGATAAAATGTATTGACATTCCATCCATATTTAGCAGATGAAAATAAAAATTATTGCGCAACTCACATAAACACTTGCATAGTTTCCAAGGGGCTCATCTATTAGGTATTAAATTGTATTACTCATAGGTAAATATTTAAGATTCATATATTTTACCTATTGTTTTAACAATCGCGTAGTCATTCTGTAACATGTTGTAATCTGACCTTCACGGCTAAGGCTCTTGGCACTAACTAGTCGCTGCAGGACAAGTCATGAAGTTAGTCCTCAAATAGGAAGGAAAACGTCTTTGTCATACGCGTACATACTCCCGAGATTGATGCCTTGGGCGATAAGCATTACCATTTTAACACGCTTTTATTAGGTGGACCTGTAACTATGTGACAGAATCTTAAGAATCTGAATTACATGCACTTCAAATTGTTGTATCATCATAAAACTTGGCAGTTATATGTCGATTAGACGACGATACAGTATTATGGTACCATCGAGCTGGTCTGATGTTGGAATTGGAAGGTAGCCGATGGAACCTTGAACTGCCTACGGGTAAACCCATTCCCATTTTTCGAGGACATATGATTACTATGGTACCATTAAGCTGGCCTGACGATGGGACTGGAAAGCGTGGCTTTAGTTTTTTAAACTTTAATAAATCTAAAATGTGAGGGTGCGCAGCATAAGGTTTGTAGTACATGGCTTGTGCGGTGGTTTGCAGACAGAAAAGCCGCGCGGGCGCGCAGGGAGCGCCCGCGATGGCCGCCGCTGTCCCGGTCAAGGGCCCCGACGAGGAGAAGATAAAACAGATCCTCGCCAGGACCGGCTATACGTTAGATGTTACTACAGGTGGGAATTGGCATGATTTATTTATTTATTTAACTCTTTGCAGCATCTTAAACTGAGGGTTACTAAGTGTAAATGCCCGGAGGCATTATCTACCAGTCAACCCTGAACCCTGATCAACTATGAGTATGTAGCAGGTGTTGGCGTGACAGCGGTGTTTTATATGTGTGTTTATATATATTATAGTATTTAATTTTTATATTTAACCGTGTGTATATAGATTAAATATTCGCACAGGAACCTGATGATTAGTATTAATTTTGTTGGTTATTCTTTTATCTCAATCTATATTTATGGAATAGTTTCTAGTTAGACTCTTACACGATGTTGTGTTGATCCTATTTGTTTGTCTATGGCGATGTTATTAGAAAATATTTTAACACTCTTTACACACTTATTGGTTAAATATTTTCCAATAAGATCTCATACAAACTATTTGCAGACTATCTATGACAACCATAGACAATTTAAAAACATTCTTAATACTCTATGGTTCTTATTAGATTCTACTTGAAACGTCTTTCAAACAGAATAATGGTCCAATCAGAAATTTAAAGTCCCCTCCCCCAACAAACAAAACGGCTTGATACTCTAAAATCACAAAAAAACTAAATCAATAAGTGTAGGCTCTTTTGTACCTTTATCACATCTAATACTAATAAATTATCAAAGAATCTATCTACATATTTAAAGAAGAATTAAATGATCGACCGTGTGAAGGCTTTTCGTGGCTTTTTATCATCGAATGACAGTCTCGCTCGTTTGCTAGCCATCGAACATAATAAATGAAAAATGCATTGCAGGTCAACGCAAGTACGGGGGCCCGCCGCCGGGTTGGGAGGGGGGCACGCCCGGCGCCGGCTGCGAGGTGTTTTGCGGCAAGATCCCCAAGGACATGTACGAGGACGAGCTGATCCCCCTGTTCGAGCGCTGCGGGACCATCTGGGACCTCCGCCTCATGATGGACCCGATGACCGGCACCAACAGGGGATACGCGTTCGTCACATTCACAACGAGGGATGCGACGCAACGCGCCGTCCAAGAGGTACGCGACCCACCCCACTCTACCCCCCCCTCCCCTCCATGAAAATGCTGCCTCTGCCCGAACTTTTTTCTATACTGTATCCCCCCCCTTTCTTCTCTGTGTATAGTCGATGTTGTGACTTTTTTTACTCTGTTCTTTTTTTTTATTTTGGTCGACGTAATTTGGTTATCGCTTTGCGTTTATGACTACCCCCCCGAACGCTGAATCATTTGTTGTTGCTAAAGTGCAGTGTAGTTTGAGAGTTCATGGTCTGTAATTTGTGTCATTGTTATAAATATATATAAATATAAATATAAATCAATAAATAAATATATTATTTGAAACTTAAACCGGATTTAGTGATTGACGCGTTAAATGTTTAGAAATAAGTTCGCGCATAGGAATAGAAATGGGTGTTGTTTACGTTTGGAGTGTGGTAAGTATTTGTGAGGTCATCGTCTGTGTTGTGGGTTTACTGTAGTTTAACGTTGCAATAATACGGAAATTCGGGCCTAAAACCAGAGAAAGGGCTTTCAATGGTTCTAATAATATGTAAGGTTCTAACACTTTGACCCATTATTGCCACTAAATCTTACCACCCTCTCAAACTATTTAGCAACAGTATTCAATATATATTCGATAGTGTTGCTAAAGAAATGTGGCAAAGATTGATGCCGGCTATCGAAATTATTCAACTCAAAGGCTACAGAACTAATTCGAGTCTGCAAAATTCGCGTATATACAAAAGATTAAATTGGCAGTCTCGTCTCGACTGCTTTTGCTGGTATCCTGAAAAAGTACTTTAACCCTGCTTTTTCATACTTTCAATTCCGTGCTGCTGATTTCACGTTTAAGAAATAAGCGCTTCGTTGTTGCTGTATCTGCACCTACTCTTGATACCTTTTAAACGCTCTGATTTACTCTGTCTACATACGTCTCTCTTTCGTGATTGTGATGAACGGTGGGAAGCAGTTCGACGGTCGCCACCAGTCTTTGCGCACAAGATGGATGTTGTCGTGCACATCTGTTACAATACGCAACATTTCCAGCACTGTGTTATTTGCAAACAGAACATCAGTACCATTTTTATAATTGGTTTCACCAAATTGTGTCCTTAACATGATGATGATGAAATATGAAACATTACATCTAGTTGTGTAATTGGTGAGATTGTGAATCTGAAACAAAATTCTAATTTGACGTCTACTTTCCAGGTGACTCGCCGAATGTTATAAGTATAATCCCTTGAAAGATACAGAATCACAGCACGTTAGCTGCTAACAGTTTGGGCATTTCGCCTCTTGTACATCATACATCACCTTCCTGACGGGCGGAATCATCACGATCCACTTTATGAACAGATTGCTCTTGAACTTTTTACCTGACGTAATTGTAGTTTGTGCGAAATTTGCAAAAACATTGAGCATGATGATTTTGGCCCCAACGAAGTTCTCAAACTGTGGCGTCACTTGCAAAATTACTCTTAAATGCATTCATCCGCTGGTACTTTTGCAAGTCCCAATCATTTGCCTGTCGAATTTATATTCACAGTCACTCTTGGGAGATTTAGATTTAAGCTTTATCATTTGAAGCATGATGTTAATATCCCACCGACGATTGCCCCCGTCTGCATCAGTGCGTGTTGGACGCCAGCGTACATTAACGTAAATTCATGTTTTTTTTTTATGTAAATACACAGTGCACAATACTCAACAACTCGTACATTTACGTGCATCTTAGTGTAGTTTGTATGAATCCTGAATATCGTTGAGTTTTATTTTGATCATTGATTTTGTGTATTGATTGAGATTTTGAGTTGTTTGATCGTACTGATGCAATTGGGATCACGTCATATTATATATATAATCACTGAATTGTGTAAATGTGCAAACATAACACCTTTAAACTGATCTAGCCTCGCTTGTCCTGAGATATCATCCCGTTCTTACTTTTGCACCTCGTTCAATTTTAAGTTGCTTTCATTATTATTTTTTTTTGTTACCATCACACTTGTACTCGCTTCTTTTTATTTTCACTTCATCAAACGGTCCACTTACAGGGTTAACTCTTAATTGGCTTCAAAAAGTTCTCCGGCTGAGAATTTAATATATCTCAGGCTCTCCTCTTTGCTCCGTAAACACTTTCGGCTTATCATCCAAAATACAGTTAACTCATCTCGATTGGCTCTAACCGACATCATCGCTCCGCCGGCTCGGCCGCGCCATCCTCCATCGGCTCCGGGACCGACTCGACCGATCGCGACGACCGCTCGCCCGACTCGGACCGATTCCAAATTTACACCTTTTCAAAATTTTTCCCTTGTTATTTTTCCCACAGCTCGATAATCACGAAATAAAACCAGGGAAGACTCTGAGAATTAAGATTAGCGTACCGAATCTGCGACTTTTCGTCGGCAACATTCCCAAGTCTAAAGGCAAAGAGGAGATACTGGAAGAGTTTGGTAAATTAACAGGTAAAGTGTCAATCGAATGAATTAAGGAGTTTAGAGTTGTTGGGTTGAGTGCGTGGGGCTTGGTGTGGACCGCTGAGGGTGCCCCGCTTGCGTCCCGCTTGTCCGCGTCCCGTCCCGCCTGCGTCCCGCCCGACCGCCCGGGCTCGCGCCCGGCCCGGCCGCTGGCTATCCTCCCTCGAATTGTTCTTGCAGCTGAATGATTATGAAATTCGAAAGGGGAAAAAGATTGGCGTTACGGTTTCCTTTAACAATCACCGTTTATTCGTGGGGAATATCCCTAAGAATCGAGATCGGGACGATTTGTTTGAGGAGTTTACTAAGCACGCACGTAAGTCCTTGTCGAATTCATAATAAGTGCTATTCAGTTGGTGAGACGCGCGGCGCGAGCTCGGCTCGGCCCGGGCCGGCCCGAGGTGGCTCGAGTCGTTCGACTGGCTCGGGTCGCTCGAGTCGCTCGACTGGCTCGGGCCGCTCGAGTCCGCTCGGGCCGCCGCCGCCGGGAGCCCGCGCCGCGCGCCTCGCTAGTACTACTATGTGTTAACCTACGATTGGCCTCCGCCTCGAGAATGCTCACTGGTTATGACTGGAGAATCTTGCTGTTGTTCTCTAGAATTAGACTTCTTCAGTACCGTATATGTTCTCCTGGAATATCGTTTGATTTGCTTCATATTTGTAGCGTTGAGGAATGAATTTTAAGCGAAGGGTTGGAGGGAAGCTTTTTACCGTAAATTCCATACGCCTTTGACCGCTTTATTGGGAATTTTATTGATGTTGTATGATTGCAGCCGGACTCGTAGAAGTAATAATATATAGTTCGCCCGATGACAAGAAGAAAAATAGAGGATTTTGTTTTTTGGAATACGAGTCTCACAAAGCGGCGTCATTAGCTAAACGTAGACTGGGGACCGGTAGAATAAAGGTACGCTCGTTTTTATTTACGACTTTACCAATATTTAACTTTGCCAGATATTTAATTGATGATGTTTGTGTAGGTATGGGGCTGTGATATTATAGTGGATTGGGCCGATCCCCAAGAAGAACCCGACGAGCAAACAATGAGTAAAGTAAGTGATCTATAATCTTACCTGAATTTTATTTTCTGTTTAGTCGGTTTCTAGATAAAAGGCAAATATTTATTATGTAAGATCAATTTGCGACTTACACGCGCGATCGATAGGAGTTCATTGAAATATATTTCATCGCCAGAAGTGACCTCCCACGTCGTATTTTGGTTTAAAGGGTGTGGTAAGCTACGCCCACTGGAGGTATATAAGGGCCAACCACGCAAAAGAACTGTCTTCTTTGATAACTTTTTAAAAGTAAGGTTAGGTAAGTTATGGACACCTGTGATATATCCAAGACAGGTCGACCACAGATGTGTTGCTTCTTGGAACGCCTCGGTATAGTCTGACCACACCCGTCCAACCACAACACAGCAGCAAGAATACTGCTGTTATAAAGCAGAAAAGGCAGTGGTGCCCCTGGAGTCGAACCACAAAACTACCTGGCGATAGAAGCCTTCTAAGCCTAAATACATTACTAAATGTCTCTCCAACGTGTATTCGTGTTTCCCTCGCCCAGGTAAAAGTGTTATACGTTCGAAACCTGACGCAAGAGATCACCGAGGAGTCACTGAAAGAAGAATTCGAACGTTTCGGAACTGTGGAGCGCGTCAAGAAGATCAAGGATTATGCGTTCGTGCACTTTGAAGACCGGGATTGTGCTGTTAAGGTATGAAAACATAGCGTTATACTGTTATTTTACTCTGATAACAATTTTGGGATAAAACTGAAGGCGAAAGATGGATGAAATATGATCCAAGGGATGAATCTTTTATTGGCCTGTAAATCCGTGCCAAGAATCAGAACAATTAATACTTAGTTTTTACTTCTAAGAATAACAAATATAGCTGTTGCTTATTAGTTTTGACTCTTGACTTTTGAAACATCTGTAAAAAGTAATCTCTGTCAACACTTCAAACCAATTCTCTTCGAAGCATATATTTGAACAGCTTACAAATCTTTTACTTTTATTCTATTAAAAGTTTAGCTTACTTAGAGAAAAAAACATTAACCCCTGTGTAAAACGCCAGGCGATGCAAGACCTAGACGGCAAGGAGCTGGGCGGCGCCCGGCTGGAGGTGTCGCTGGCGAAACCGCCCTCCGACAAGAAGAAGAAGGAGGAGATCCTGCGCGCGCGCGAGCGCCGCATGACGCAGATGATATACGGCCGCGGCGGGTGAGTGTTGTGCCCCTCCGTGCCTTTGTGCTTCCCACAGGAACCCAGCGTAGGAGAGACTTCGAAGGCATATTGTTGTGCCCCTGATAGAAACCCTGCGCAGGAGAGATATCGAAGTCACAAACAAGCACGGAAGTTCAGTAGTCTCTGTCCGTGGACATCTGTGATCGTCTTTTAAAAGGAACCTTACAGATTAGACCTCGAAGTCATTATCAAGCATGCGGCCCAAAGGAAGTTAAGTGGTCACGGGACTGATTGTCTCCAAATAGAAAATTTAGGCATTCCATACAGTTATGTAACTGTAGCGGACTGTCATCATTACTTTTAAAATATGTACGTAATTTTTTATAGTCTTACAATAAATTGCAA
>DWNJ01002410.1:0-10560 GCA_018250275.1 Udranomia eurus
TAGTGTTGTGTCTATACATATGAAGTTTAATTTTGTATAATTGTCAGACAACCGTAAGGCGTAGTTACCATCTATATATGTATATATTTATGATTTTTTTTATATTTTTAATATTTGTTATTAACCACTATAATTTTAGTAACCAATACCCCGTCATATTATAGTAGCAACATCAAGATAATAAATTAATTGAAATCAAAAGTGTTTTTGTTAAGACAATCCATATTATTTACTCCTAATTCTATTTCAATATTATAATATAATCAGTTTAAAATTTCAAAATACAGTTTTAAGTTTTCACTTTTGTTGGCAGTCCTCATGGCTTTTTAAATTTTTTCTCTATGTAAATTTTACTTACTACATACAGCCATTATTTATGAGTTTTTAAGATAATCATATTTTAATTTCATTAACTCGCTGCCTGAAATTATTTCCCAAATTTAATTTCAATATTGCAAATGATTATAAAAATGTATTAATGTACTGCTATCAGGTGCGGCGGCCAATAAAGACGTTGCAGAGTTTAACAATTCGAGTCTTCATGTAATTTGCTCCTTTGACAACTTCGGAGGGCATTCGTAAATTTAATCAAACTAACTTCCTCGTAAATAACTGTTTTCAAGTCCCTATCCTTTAACGTAAATTACATTAAAAGGCATCAATGAGCATAGTACAAGGGCCTTTTGTTACGAAGCAGCGATGAATAAATTAACCAGCGCCGCCTCATGGGTCGCTACACAAAAATATTTCAATTTAGACCACTATTTCGATCTTTTTTTTCTTGTTTCTTTTTAAATTCGTTGTTCATTCATAATATGTGTGGTTATTTCGACGTTTAATAAATGGTACCGCCCTTTGTGTATATTGAACATATTTAATCTCTCGTAGCGTAAAATAACAATTTATTTTATTATTCTAAACCAAAGTATTTAATGAAATAATTGAGATTATTTGCTTATTTAACGAACCACAAATCGTTGAATGGTATACTATAAACAATAAAATGAACATCGTTAAGTTACCGATTATCCTTATATGTTTTAATAGCGTTTCAAATTAATAAGACGAAGTAAGCTTAAATTAACTTTAACTTTAACAAAGTGAGTTTCGTTGCGCCATATGTGGGGCGAGCATTATCTAATTGCATATTATAAACATACGATGTTATGTATTATGATTAAATGGTAATTTGAGACAACCAGGTACGAATGCTGCGTTATTTTTCCATAATTATATGACTTTCACGATAATGGTTAACTTATTTTTTGAATCTATCATGTCCATATTTTAAACATATTTTCCTATAAAGTCTTGCATGTCCAACATCAATATCCATTGTCAACAATCAATAGCGTTTTGTATTTGAAACATCTTTATTGCAATCTAGCAAACGAAGTAAAATGGGGGTAAAGTATACTCATGCTGAAGCAAATTACATCACAATCAACATTCCCTAACCGATTTATATGTATATTGTTGTTTTATGAGGAGAATTTTGATTATTTTATCTGATAATGCAGGTACTTTGTACATCTATACATATAATAAAACTGTAAGTGATTGCTGTCTGTACATGAAAGATACCTAAGAGAAAGACATTTTGGGGGTTCTTATTTAAAAAATAGAACCCAAAAAAAATATTATTTGAATTTTTGTCTGTTTGTGTGTGCGTTTGTGCACCCTGATCTCAGAAACGGCTGATCCGATTTGAATGCTGTTTTCACTAATGTATTGTTGTAAGCTTAACGGCTTAACGGAGATCAACGTCGGGGGCGTGAGGCTCCCTGAGAATGAGTCCGGCCAGTTGTTGGCCGGACGCCACGGACGGAGTCGCGGTAACTTTGATGCCTAGGTATACCGGCGGCTCCGTCCAATAGTGGTGTGCTGGACACCTTTATTATCATATCTATAACTGTGATTCTCAGATCCCAGCGTAATAGTATCGGGATTCCAGGAATAGGAATGGTATTAAAACAAAATGTTCATGCAATATAAATTATATTATGGATAGAATTAGTATCAATTGTTCGAGTAAATTGCTACAGTTAAAATAATAGTTTAAATTGAATTAATTAAATTTTGATTCTAATTGTCGTTTTCAAATAACTTTCGTTTTGAAGTCAAATCACTGGTGTAGCGTAAATGGTCCTAATTATAACTAAATTAACAATGTAATCTTTCTTCGTTCTTTAAAATAAATGTATGCCTGCGTGTAAATAGAATAAAAACGATTTCGCAGAACTAATGTAACCACGGATTACCAAGCTGAACTATCCATCATATATCCAGTCCCTAACCGTGACTGGCGATAACTGAAAGTTTCCAGCGAGGGTCACAAACCTGAATGAGAAAATAAATTATGACGTCATATATAGAAGATTTGTTATGACAATTATGCTGTGATCAGGATGGTAGTTTTTATTGGACAATATAAATTTCTTATAATGATTACTACTCAGTTAAAGCATCGCTGGAATCTAATATTAATGAATGAATATTACCTTTGAAGGCCAAATCAAAATTTTATAATAACAACCACAATACTTGTCCAAATGTATCCAATTTGGAAATGCATCAGGTTAATCTATAGACACGGTACTATATTTATTAAAAAATAAACATATTTCAGTTGAAATTGATTTGATTCCAATTGATGAAACAAAGGTATTGAAAAAAGATTGTAAGTATCTCCGTATCTCCTAGACCCATTTCAACCATAAGACAAGGAGGTACAAATCGTTTGTAAAGAATGGTCTTATCTACCTTCCCTTGGTATCGCCTAAATATATAGGCTTTTTGTTATCTCCTCTTGTGTATAAGAAAATCAATTTTTAAAAGTTCATTGCCATTAAAACTTTTCTGCTAATTATTATATTATTAATCTAAGTCTCCAATACCAGTCTCATACTATTCACTCATCTCATCTCTTATTATTATCCTTTAAATCACTTACTTCTGCTAAATTGGCCGGACGCCACCGACGGAGTCGCGGAAACGTTGATGCCTAGGTGTACCCGCGGCCCGGTCCAATAGTGGTGAGCTGGACACCGTCAGGTTTTGGTGGGTTCGAGTCCCACATAACCCTTTCGCCAGCCCAGTGGCGGAAGAGTATCCGCGGGGAAATTCTGACGTTAAAAAAAAACTTACTGCTATAACATCAAGGTATATTACCATCACTTCAGGTCGTCCATTATCCTACAAATCAACCATGTTTAACAGTCGAAACATTCCGCCCTTTAAATACAAAAGTTATAGTAAATATAAAAAAATTAGAAATTAGTTTAATTTAGTGCCAGTTGAGTATACTGAAAATACCGTATGAATAGAATGTATAAAAGATACTGGTTACGTAGTAAATTTTCATTTTAAGCGACCAACTACAAATTAGACAGGCCTTTGACGACCAGGCCTACAATTAATGTACATTGAGCTTCCTCTGGGAGAGCCCTTTCCTATTTCAGGAGGTCTTATGAAAAACCCTGTGTAAATTACATAATATCGTATGAACAAGACTGAAATATATGATCAAAGTAATCTAACCTAATGTAGTAGTAGAACGTATTACTCAGCTACATGTAAAGTTGATGAGAATTGATTTTGTGTTAAGGTATCAATTGCCTGTATACGAGTACACTAGAGGCGCCATAGATATGAAACTATATACTGAATTAGGACACTATATTCTGCACTAAAAGTCACAGTCATGTCTAATTTGAAATCAGCCATTATTTAGTAATATATTAATAATAATTACTCGTTTAACTATGTTCAGACCAGCCCTTACATCGGTCGACGGTAATAGTCTGTTTGATCTTGACATAACGACGACGGTGTAACAGATAATCTAGGCCATTAAAGCTAATCTTTTCAGCACATCCTGAAATGGAAACATTATGGAATATTCAATGATGTGGAGCTAATCCACGTTACGGAGCCGTTTAGAAATATTTATAGGGGTTGACGCGTGATTTACGTATGGAGAAATTACACGAGAAATTTATAGTTTTCTGTACTTTGATAGTAAAAAATATACTAAGTAATATAATAGGGCTGCTCTTTCAATTGATTGATAAAACTAAGACTTAAGTTTAGTCGTTCTCTTCTATCATAAAAATGTAAATTATAAAATAATCTATAATAATAAATATCATATAAGATCAAAAATGTAAAAATAGGTAGGCAATCCCACGTAAGGCCGTTTCCATCGTGGTTACGTCGGCATCCCCATTTTATGATAACTCCCGTCGCTTCAGTTGCAAATCCTGCTCGTATATCACCTGATTCGGGATTGGAAGCACTCATAAAAACAACCCCCTTCATCATCAAGCATACGTTCACACATGTTTGTTTGGTTGATAAAGACTTTGTGAATCACATAAAATAGTGACGTGACCGACACCAACTTTGTATAATTTTAGATATCTAGAAGAGAAGACGGCAATAAATTGTCTTATAAGTATTCCATTGAGTCTATTTAAGTAACACATCATATGTACAAAATATGTATAGAACTATGTTAAGTATGTATAACTATAGTATATCAGCTCTGGTTATCATCATTAAGATCGTGTGTATGCGTGTGATCAAAATACTTTTATTTTAATTACCCCGTATTGATCAGCGTGGCGAGGTATGAACTAAAACTTTCCTGATTTTGGGAAGAGATTTATGGCGTAGAACTAGATGGTAGAATTTCTTTGTTCGACTCCGGAGGCACCACCGCCACACATATTTCTGCCTTATAATAGCAGTTGTTGCTGTGTTCTGGTTTGAAGGGTGTGGTCACGGAGACATACTTAACCGAGGCGTTCCAACTTAGTCCTCAGGGGTAGCAACGCATTCGTGGTCGACGTAAGAAAGAACTTTGATCCTATCTTGGGTTGATTACAGAAGTCCATGAGCGGCAGTGACCACTTACGATTAGGTAGACTGCATGCTTGTTGATCCAGTTATAAAAAAGATCCACATTGAGCGATGGGAATTTTAAAGACATTGCGATGTAAGATACCACCAGGTATTTACTAGAAATAATAATAACAGAATATAACATCAAGATGTATTACGGTTTAATAGCGTTCTCCTTAGAAAATATATTAAGGGTCAATTAGTCTAACATTCCAGGTACAAAGCAAGGGCTTGTCTCTGTTACCGGGTAACTCACAACTCACAATTAGGTGAAATTATCAATCGTGTCTGACGTCAAAGTCGATCCAATTCTTAGAAGAAGTTTAGATTTATCCTATACGTTTGAACATTGGTCGTTCCAAAACCCTTTTTAAGTTAGAAATTCATACTAAATTTGAAGTGAAGACAAGTCAATTGAAAACAACTCTAAATCGACAAGATTATTTGTTAATAGACGTTAGAGATAAGTAATATAGCGTTCGAGTATGTGGAGATTAAATTCCAGCGCGTAGTGAAGTTGAATGAAAATAATAGAGCGTTGTATCGATAAAGTTGCCTTTGTAGGTACTAATAGAATGATAATGCACTTAGAATATAATGGTATCTCAAATATCAAAGTGCTAAGTCCAATTACTTGCAAAACGCTCTCTATTGGAGTAATCTAAGCCTTTTTTTGTTTGACTCTGCGGAGTAGGCATTTCATATACTGATGAGGAATATGGAGAATAATTCAGTACGCTGCTGTAATTGCGAGTACCAGAGCTGACAGCCAGACGAGCCCTTAGAACCTCGGCAGCGTAGAAAATTATGTTACTATCGGTTTTATCCGTCTAGCTTTGTAAAGTTTGACGTCGCTTGAGTTAACTATTTCAGTCATATACGACTTAACACAGACTTAAGACAGTTAAAAGATATTTTGAAATTAGTCTTCAACATATGTTCAATTTAGCCCCGAACATTAGAGACAACGAACAACAAAGGACTTATCGTAAAAGCTAGGGCCGTAAAGCTATCATGTTTTAGATAAATATCGCAGAGCTTGTGGGGAATGTCTTAATAGAAATACCTCGAAGCGAGGCATTCGTTGATCGCGAAACCGAAATGTCGTATGTAAATGTCGTACATGACTGTAACTGACAACACGAGGCTTTAGTATCATTGTCATTGATATAAAATATTGAATTATTGTCGAAATTCTGTGCCTAGATGCATTTACAGTTTTAACCGGGTATAATAATTTCTTCTTGAGTTCCTAGATGGCAGAGAGCGTCCACAATGCATCGCCTGACCTCGCTAATGGTCTTCCCTATCGCCTTCGCTTCAGCAGCGACCGTCCGCCGCCAAGTATGCGGCGGCCACGTTTACGTTTTCCTTGGGGGTTCCAGTCTAGGGCTTGCCCCGGTATGTGGTCCTGATCCCTTCGGAGAGTATCGCCGACCCAACTCAAATATATGCGTTACAGCGAAAGAATTTAATTATGCGGATTTTATTGGAATTGCTGCAGGCCAAACACAAAGGAAACAAGATATTTAATACAAAAAAGGTAACGTACATGTACAAACACGATACGAAACCCGTAGCTTCATATAACGTTAAAGTGCTATGTTTCAGATTTCCGTCAAACAAAACCAACATTCACACCGCGTAGCTTTAACCAAAAGCTTACAATAAATACCGTTTACGTAAAACGAAAAACCTTCCACAGGGGCTTGCTCCAATAATTATCGCATTGTGCCATATTGAAAAGCCAGTGTCGTTGTCAACTGCGGCAATGCAGCTACCATTTGGCAACCGCAGTTCTGCGCGCACCTTGGACTTTATGCAAACGACCTAAGGTTGTTTTTTGCTTGTGAACCCCCGACGGTTATTTGCGAAAATCGTTTAAAGTAGAATATCAGTAGCGTGACCACGCATATATTATGATACAATACATTTCTGCAACACATCTGCCTACATTCGCCGATTTATTAATACAACGTGATTATCATACGGAGGATTATCTATGTAGGTGAAATATGGTATAAATCTGATATCGTTGGGTTTATGTAATGGTGAATTCGGTTTTACGATTCAACCGCTGCCTGTGCTTGATTTAATTGTACAACTTATTTTAAATTATCGTTTAGAGCTAATTGTTTGTTTTTTATTTTAAACTACATAGTACATAGCCAACAATTGCAATCCGGTTGAATTGAGATGGGCGGTGGTGCCACATGATGACTATAGAAGTTAGGCAACTCGTAAAAGGAAATATAATACGAGTATAAGTAATATATACAAATAAAAAAGAATACCTTTTCCTATTCTTTTTGGCTTCTACGGAATTGTGTGAAAAAGCAAATAGGTCCTCACTCAGGGAGATTCATACAGATAGTGTACCTTCCTTGCCAGGCATAATTGTAGGCGAAAACGGTCTTAATGCCGCTTTAAATACGGTTCTTTCTTAAGCTGCCAGTTTTATACAGACCGATGATATCTTGTTACCTGTAGCCTTTTTGCTCGTAGAAGTAATAGAAGCAAGGAAAATAATTGTAAGCCATTGTAATACGTCATGATAGGAATTGATAGTGAATGTTAACTGGCGGGACGGTTGATTACATCATATCGCAATCTGTTCCGAATGTCAGAACAAAGCTTTCTTCCAATAAAGGTAACAAAACGAGATATAGATATGCCGCTGGAGGAATAAGTGATAGGATTAGTGTTAAATATTTTATTATTTTCATAAAATGTTGAGCGAACCTGTATGTTTACGTGTGAGTCCGAGATCACGCGGATTTGACTTAAACACTGTGAAAAAGAGTTTTCTCCTTGAACATATTAAATTACTTGTTTACTACTTTTGCTAATTCCAGCCGTCGCCACAGGTTGAGTAGTATAAAGTGTCACTAGATTAATTCAGCGCTTTCTAGAATATTTGTAAGCAAGCGTAAAATAAATAAATGCTTCTCCACGTCGCCTCAATGCCGGCAGACAGGCGCATTGATAAGTTCCAACAGGTGTGTGTCTGATAAATATTTACATTAATTAATCCATAAATAACATATTGTAACCCGGCTGTGCCGAGGATAAGCTTGAATACAGAATTAAAGAGTACGATAAAATTATTGACATGAATGACTTTTATAGTAAACATCATTTTCCGCGCTTCGGAAACTTCAGTCTCAGTGCACATGCGAAATTCAACTTATTCAGATACGTCGAACATATGAGATACCGAACTGATATAGAGAAATGATAAATCTTTACAGAACTACGTTCTATGTACAGAAGTAAAAAATCGTTTTCCTAATGTTTACACACCGCTCCAGCTTACTGGGAAAACATTCTCAGAGCAACCGCTTCTACACCAGATACGTACTACATACAATATTCATAATGTTATTTCTCAGTAACATCAGGGGCATGTTATTCTATATTCTAAATTCTGCATATATATTCCTTTGGAATTTATTTCTTGACAAAGTAGCAATCTAGAATAAAGATATTTATACGGTACAATTGACTTTCAAACTATTAATATATTGAAGGGAACCGACATCAAATTGTTAAGTTTATTTAAGAGATACCTAAATAGAGAACTAGATCTTTAAAAAATAATAATTTAAAAAAATAAAAATGTTTCAGCCTAAAATTATTTTTAAATATTACTCGTATATGCTACCCCTATTCTTAATGTTGAGATCAGATGAAATAATTAATACTTAACTTTACATTTTAAACCTTATGCCCGTTATATACAGATTAGTGCAATTATTAAAATAATGAGATAATGGTCGTTTTTTAAACGGACTAAAAGGTATTTTCCCTTTTCATTTCAAGATGAAAATAATGTATTTAAATATTTTGCGTACCTAATGATAGTTGTGTTAGTGAAATGTAACCAACAGTTTACTCTTTATTTTACACATACTGTATGAATTGTCCACATACAAATTACAGTACATAAGTACGTTGACAATTCATACAACTCGTGCATATACATTTCTGACCATGACATGATCGTCCTATTAGTTGACTAATGAGTGCACGGACGAATCTGAGTTTAAAGTAAAATAGCCTATACATACAAGTAAAAATTTATAATAAATATTCTCAAATTAAATAAGTTTGTTTAGTGGAGAAGCGTGCATTTTTATACGGGAAGAACTTTACATACGAGTATTTCATGCGAAACTGACTACACTTTAATATCTACAGTGAATTGATTAATTAAGTGGGCCCCTCACTGCCCCTGTCCAATAACCGGCAGCTTCCTGTTCTAGGTAAGGTTCCTACACGGCGTTCAAATCAAACCGGGGTCATTTTGTCGCAACCGTTTAATTATCCCACAGAGCGCTGTGGCGTTAAAGCGACACTGCCCAATGCTTGGGTTCAAGTTGTAAGCGACAAGCAAAATTTGGGATCCGAAATGTGACTATTAATAAATATATATATGTTTTAATTTAAATTTCTTTTAATATGTAGCTTAAGCTTATTTTTCATGAGTTAGATCAGACAGCTTTAAACTTAGTTATCCACAAGTTAATTTTTATATAAAAAAATAACCAAGGAGAAGTAATTAATGAATATTTAAACAGTGGAACAGACATAGTTCATGAAACATGTAGTAAATCCTAACAGGACAAGTCTCCAAGCCCAAATAGACCATATATCCTATTTCACGACATAAAATCATGTTGATAGTTGCATATTTTTATTGCAGATAAGTACAAACGTGCGGCGACACTATAAACAAATTGGACCTTCACCTCTATTGTAATTGATAAGTTACGATAAGATCAGCAAGAACACAGCTGTTACAAGGCAGAAATAGGTGTGGCGGTGGTGCCTCCGGAGGCGAACCGTGATGAGTGCTACCACCGTCGAACCACCGCCTATTTCAAACTGCTACATCTTGTCCCTTGGCCAGTCGCGCCATAGCTCCGTGGCCGTTAGCGGGCCGTGTCGTGCTCCTTTGTTAGCGAATTGAGCCAGTATTTGGAATTCGATACCTGTACACTATCAATCTCTGGCTGGCACCTGCGAATGGTCGCGGTGGCTCTATGCACGTGAATTGCACCGGTCATTACCCTTAGGTATGTTAGCTTTGAGCAGTATTTACGGTTAATTGTAGATTCGTTAATATTTATGACCCTAGAAACTTTATGACAAAGAAAAATTGTTTTAGATATTCAGTTGTTTTGTAATAACAGATTATGTATGAATCTAAATATGACATTTTTTTGAGATATACATATTATTGAAAGTAAATCAGCATGTTAGCGCTAAGCTCAACATGCTGATTTACTTTACAATAGCTGCGCAGCTATTGTAATTAATACCATTCTCTTTTGAGGTTATCAAATCTTAATATTTATTCAGTGAGTCAAAGATGTTGGCTATCCAACCTATCCCCTGAAATACGAAGCAATAAAATAAAATTGTCATCAGTGATATGTAAAGTCTCGAATGTAGGAATTTGACAATCAGGAGACACCACCAATACTTCGAACCTTAACTTCAGCTATCGTTATAAATAAGTACATTTGAAATCATTACTACATTATTGTTTCTCGTGTAAACACTTTATCACCGCTTCTGACACGTCTATTTCCATAACAATACGTCTGTTTACACGTCCCGGCCTTCCTCTTGTCCCATAATACTCGATAT
>DWNJ01002411.1:0-10559 GCA_018250275.1 Udranomia eurus
ACCACACCTCTTTACAATATGTGAAGCAAGATACTTTTTATCGTATTAAATCATTTTACTGTTTGCGTAATACCCAGTAATAGACTCGGAAAGAAAAAGTCACTTTCGTTCTACAATTTTCGGCCGTGGTCAGTTTGTCATTCACGCCCTGTACCGTACAAAGCCTCATATATCAACACGTTTAGTCATAAAGACACCGCCACGCGTGTAAATGGGGATAACAAGAAAATACAGTGATGCCTTTTACCCAATATTTCAGAGGGAGCGCACGGCAAAATCACTGCCGACGTGACGCTACCAGTAAAAACCCAACGCAATTTTGAGGTTAGCTCACGATCCGGCACTACACTGATTCGGCTTAAGCTTACGATGTACGACGCGGTATTTATTGCACTGTACATTGCGGATAAAAAATGTTTGGCCGCACTTGGAACAATTTACGGCACATGGTCGGAATTGGGAACAACAGTCGAGTGCCGAGCGCTCGCCGCTGTCAATAAATCATGCGCTCGACACTTCGCTTGGTTAGCGCTTTCATTGCTTGCATTACGGATTGGATTATAATATCGAAAACTTTGTCGTTACCTACATAAAAATACAAGTTTGAGCTTGTATTCTGCACTGACTGGGACGAAGCTTGCGACGTATGACACTATATTTATTGCACTATATATTGTGGATAAAAATGTTTAGCCTGTACTTGGAACAATTTACGGCACAACGTTGTCGAAATTGGGAACAATGGTCGAGTGCCGAGCGCTCGCCGCTGTCAATAAATCATCACTTGATACATCGCTTAGTGAGCTTTTTCATAGCTTGCGTTACGGATAGGATTACACTAATTAAGCTGAAGCTTACGGTGTATGAAACTACATTTATTGCACTATATATTGCGAATAAAAAATGTTTGGTCATACTTGGAACAATTTTCGGCGTAACATGATCAAAAATGGGAACAATGATCGAGTCCCGAGCGGTTACCGCTGTCAATAAATCATGCATTTGACACTTTGCTTAGTTAGCGCTTTCATTGCTTGTATAACGGATCGGATTATAATATCGAAAACTTTGAAATTACCTTGATAAACAAAACAGTTTGAGCTTTAGCTCATTCCAGAAGTTGTTCTGAGATCTTCAAAGTATAAGATACATCAGGAAAATGTCTCTTCTCCTGTTAGCGTACATTATGTTGCATCACAAACCATCAGTACTCTGATAACATTATAAAGATATGGAGGTGGTGAGCCTTTAAAGATTCTACCAACAATGAGTTACTATCAATTAGTTTTTGGGTCAATTATATATGGCCGCAATCCTTATGTCCCACTGGCACTGGTCTCGTACAACGGGCTAAGGCCTGAAGCAAACTAAATATGATGTCTAATACTCTAATTACATGCAGCAGTAAACGCCCTCACTGGACACCGTGATTTGATGTTATTCAAATTACTTTGCGGCAATTCCCAACCTGAACGGGCAGCTAGTATTAAATTGATACAGCCTCCAATTATGAAACTCCAGGTGTGGTCTATCGATTAATTGGTTAATTACATGCTTCCAACTTCAGCACTTAGTACGTGTCCTATATAGTATGAGATACTATGATACCGTAATCGGATAATGTAATTTCAATTGAATATATTATAATGATAATAAAGTAAATTATTACTGGATGTTAGTGCAATGAGTGTGTGGTTTTGCACAGTACTCCCAGTATATTTAAATATTATAGTCAATATAGGCGACAATAGCCCAATGGGTAGTGTGTCGGTCTTACGATCGAAGGGTCGCGGGTTCGACTCTCACTCCCCCATTGCACTTTTCACGTGAACCCACTCCTAACACAAGCCGAGCTTAGCTGGAGGGGTTAGCAAAATTACTAATTTGACATACAAAACATAGATAATACATACAACATACATATATACATTTGTATAGTTGTTTTAAAAAAATATTAATAAAGTAATAATATATAAGTGAATTTATCTATTAGCTGGATTATGCTACAAAAAGGTACACCACATTGGATTTGCCTGAATTTGATTATATAAGAAAACTTTAATTTATTTTTAAGAGATATGTGAAATGTCCTTCTCGTAGGCACATTCGAGAATTGTTATTATATATGTAATAATATAATATATATTAGGTACATAACCTGGACTACGTTGTCCACGAAATTAATATTTTCCTAAACTAAAAAAGAAATACATTGTAACAGTTAAAACATAATGTAGGCAAAACGCAAATCACACTTGTTCTTGCTTTCGAAACAAAATTGAAAATCCAATAAAGTATGTAGATATCTTGAATTCTATTAACATGTTCAAGGATTATCAAGAAAAAAAACGAAAGCAATTTGAAAAGCAAAACATAAATAAGTAATTCTAATTTCGTACTTTAAATACTGCGCTCACAATTTTATTTAGAAAACACTTTGAAATCAGATTCCCTCCACTTAGCGTAACAAGTTTTGTTACCGGAGTTTGGAAGTTTCTCGCAAAAAATTAAGATTGTCTCACTAACAAGATCGTCTTAACTTTTTATATGGAAACGCTGTTCTTACGCCAATTTTCAGAGGAAGTTGACGTATACTAATGGTTTTAGAAAATCGTTTTTGCTCAACGACAACTTTTACAGTTACAAAAACTGTAGATATGATATAAAACTGAGTAACCTACTTTTCAGGTGACAAATTTACGTATATTGTTTTATGATTATTATGTCATGTAACAGTATTTAGTGTTAACAAGCAGACAGCAGTTCATTATGGCCAATGGATATCCACGAACAAGTTGAGTGCTCATACTTTGGGTCTAAATATCTAGAAATCATTTGAATTAGTTAGTATTTACACCTCTTTAGCTACATGTCAACTTTGTAACAAATTAACATGGCTATACATATGTATATATATTTTTAAACAACTGGCATATGTTCAAAGGCTTATGTGTATTTATTTATTTATTTATTTAGACATGCCAACAGCATAACATACAGAAATGTAACAAGATTAACATTAAGTGATAAAGTACACTGGTATGCACGCCAATTATAGGCATGTACAACATTTACAGATACAAAGACGTGTTGTATTTAAGCAATGAATGTAAGTTACGAAGAAAATAAAATAAATCAATACTATAAATATGCATTATCTTAGAGAGCAAAACTATTGAGGTAGGTAGACAATTTGTTTTTAAGATAGCAACATTTGTCGTGAAAGATGTCTATGTCAACTGATGCACACAATTGATTATATTCAGCAGAGACTCTAGGGAGGGTGGAATGTTTGAAAAGGTGAGTTCTACTATGCGGTACATGGAAGATTTTGGTGATAGGATATCGTGGGTAATTGTATGGAACGTTTATACTTAGTTGTTGCAATAATGTTGTTGATAACTAGCGTAAGTGACTTCCAATGCACGAAAACTCTTGTGAAAATTTGTAACCCATACAGGAAATATCACATTTATTTATCACATCACATTATTTACAAACAATAGGTATGAAGGATGGAAAGGATTTATACACCCCATTTTTATGACATCAAAACATTTCATTATTCATTTATTTCACTAACGGTATCATTGTATACGCCCATTTCTAGATAATGATCGAATGTTTACATTTCCTGAGAAATACGACATACCTACTTATGAACGGTGTTCATTGTTTACTTACTATACAAATAAATACTATTCTACGAACGGTATCATTGAGTTCCTTGTTCAAATACATTTTTAGAGGATTCGCTTATCGCATTTAACCCACTGACCCATTATGATATCCAGTATTTTGGTGAATATCAAACCAAACATTTACCGAATGCACAAAAAATTTTAGATAGACGCCGAATAACATGTTACTGTAGTTCCTGAAATAGTTTTTTTTAGAATTTCGGCGAATACCAAACGTTACTCACAATCTACGCCTGCAATACAGTGCAAATATTACTCACTTTATCCATCTGTTATGCTATCAGGACTTAATGACAAACATCTGCCGCTAGCCACTGAATCATAGTGAGTGCGAACGTCATTGAATTAAACAGGCCCGGACTCGGAACGCGGTACCGGCCCTGACTATTCAAATTGTCAGTTATATTTTATTCTTTATTATTAGAGCTGTCAGACACAAAACGTCTCAACTGAATACTGAGACTGATAGTGCTCTAACCTTAATTTAAATCGAATTTTATACTAAGAATTCTGCTAGCGTAGAGCGTAGAATAATTATTTGCCAGTCTGCCACTTGCTGTACGTGTAAGACAGTTTATCTAGCACCAGTCCGGGCCTGGCTTCGAGATAACGACCGCATGGTCGAGTTCCTGATTCATGCTCAGCATACGCAGGCTGGTTCGTACACGACACCCATGGCCCTGAATACTGGAAAGATCATTGCATCTTTAAAGCAAAGTTCAATTAATCGACTCGCAAAATATTCAGCCACTTCCTTGTTCGCTGTAGTTTACCTTTACTGCGAAAGAATAATAATATAAATACAATTTACCACCAAGGTCACCCTGACCTTGTTTACTAGGAACCGATGTGTCAGTGTGTATTTAAATATATCCATCGTTGTTCATTATTCGGAGACTGCTGCAATTAGATACGGTCTCTGTCGACTGTTGTACGCTGGATATTTCTACTATTATTTATTATATAACGCCACTAAATTACTAGAATGTTTTTACCTTATCCCTTGCTCACTAATAATATTATGAATGCGAAAATGTGATGTTTAGTATGCCTTCACGCACCGACAAATTAACGGTTCGATTTTATTTTATAATAAATATAAGTCGTATTGTACGTCGTACAATATTAGCAAGCCCGTAAGTCCCTACTCCCTACTAACCCTCAGAGACTTATGATTGAAGTGGGTTCACGTCAATTGGAGCATTGAGTAGATCGAACTCACAGGCGTGCATATTTAGCTTGTATTCTTATCGCATGTAATAATAAATGTTACAAAAAAAACATAGTTTTATTATGTTGTTTCAAATCCATGGTCAATATTAATTTGTTTGCATCTTGCTAATACATTTCTAATTAAAAAGATTAGGACGATTTAAAATAAGTAATTATGGTTAAAATAATATATATATATACTCTTTATTGTTGGTATACCACAATTAGTGCAAATTTAAAAAAACATTTAAAATATACCTTACAAAAAAATCCAGACTACCTAGTTAGGCAGGACACAATTGCATAACTAAAAAACAGAGAAGGCACAGTCCGTATACCCAGAGAGTAAGCATACATACATATATACATACCATAAATACATTTACAACAAAAAAAGCATATTATTATATGCATATTAGCAATAAGAATAATATTTGTAATACTATCAACAAATAAACATTTAAAAGCATTTCACAAGTTACCAAACTTAAACGCATGTCAACAAATTACAAATGAATTTACATTAGATGCTCGCAATACAAAGACAACAGATCAGCGGCTATACACTTGCTTGCAAGACATTGACATCATAGATAGTAATCGGCAAAAAATATCAATAGACATTGAGTTAGCCGAATGTGTGTCAAGAGTGCGAGTGACGCTCACGGGTGAGCGACGCACATGCATCGCATCTGCCGGAACGGGGGCGTCATTGTTGCTACGACCGACGGACCGACGAAACTTAATTGGTCCGACCTAGCTCGTAAAAGCGTTGTAAAAAGTGCGAAGGTCTGGCGGAGGTAAGGACTCGGAAAGAGGTCAAGTGTAGTGCTTCGCGTTCCACTGACCTCATTCGGGAGCGACCGCCAGCCGCCAGCCGCTGCCGCGTGCGTTTTTGTTTGACTTTCATACAATCGTGCATCGGTTTCCGAGTTTCCGTTACACTAAATCCATTACTTGGTCCCATCTATTGTTTGTATTTGGACCGGTGTGAATAACGCCAGAGAAATCGACAAATTAAAGAAATCAATAAATAAAATTCCGTTTCTTCGTTGTTGCAAACGGGTTTTCTTTCTTTACATATTTTTGGGATTCTTTTTAAACGTTAAAATGTATCTGGTCGGTTTAAAATATTTTAAAATTATCTGTTAAGCTTTGAAAGTTTAAAAACAAAGTATGATCTAAAGTAATCTCAATATATTTTTATTTTTAATTAAATTACAGAATTCCTAAATACGACAACAGATTCTGCACAATATTTCTGGTGTCGTATTTATTATACGGAATTATATGTAACAACACACTAAAACAAAATAGCAAATTTTGACAAATTATTGTTGCCAAAAAAATTCAATGATTACTATTACTATATAGCAACTATGTCTACGGTACCATGGCGGACGAACCACAATGAAAAAACCAAATAAAAGCAATAAAATGATCTGATCTTAAAAGTGATTCATTCCTCTAAACTACTCTAAATAAACGTAACGAAATTAGCCGTTGGTAACACTAACGCATTAAAAACATTTCGTCTGTGTTCCATGGTCACAAGAGTCCCGGAAACGCCTCGAGCGGGAGCCTCGGCCTCCTGGTGTCGAATGGGACCTTCGGCCGTTATTATGAACGGTTCGACCGCGAAATCGGAACACTGACACACATTGCCCGAATATAATACCATATACTCCATAATTCATAGCTAGAGGACCTTGGCCTCGATGCCTCGTGCGAGTTCAAAACGAAAAATTCCTGGCGGCTTCTATTTTCTATAGCTGTTTGTCGTAAAAGACAAAAATGGGCCGTAAACAAATATAAATAATGGTTCATTAGTTTGTTTAAAAAAAATATGTCATTCATAAGTTAAGTGTGTATGTGTGTGTATATACATTTTGCGGGTTATAAATGAATTTTATTACAAATCACAATAATTAAGACGTTAAATATAATATGTAAGACTTATACACCTAACAACTAGATATTGAAGAATTATAATTAAAATTTTATCGCAATTCGTTAAATGTAAATGTATAAATTAAATAATTTTTGTATTATTTAAAGGACGTCAATCGTTAATACAAACTTTTAGCATATTACGTACATATAAGGTTATATATTATATAGGTACACTAAGTTTTCATATAAAGGACCAAATGTGTTAAAAAAATAAATAATAATACAAATATAAACAAATGAAACCGTTAGATCATTTCCTTCAATTTCCTACGGATATTTAAATAGATTTAATAAAAACTTGGCAACCACGACATGTACATCAATAAATTAAATGCAAGGTAAGCCTTTTTACAAATATCTGACCTCAATACCAAGATTCAATACCGGTTAAAACCGAGAGGAAACAGGAATCTGTATCTATCGCACATAGATCAAGGTAAACAAATGTACATGAATGAAAAGTACACTCATTTGAGTGACCTTTAAATATAGACAACAATTGATTGCTTTATTTAAAATCCTTGTGAATAATGAATGCTGCGGTGTCCTTTATAAGTGAACAGGTGTACTCGTATAAACAAAGAATTATTTTATTGTAAAAGTGTAAACGTACGAGCCTATATTTAGCTAGAATTGCAAGGGCGTGGTGTTTTGGTATAGATCTTCCAGTTTAAAAATGCACGCTCCTGCACTAGTCAAAATTATTTAAATGTGTAAAAGCGTATATTTACCACAACTTTTTACTAGTACGTGTAGGTAGCTATTTTTCTTTAAACAAATCTGCTCACTCATTTGTCAATTAATCGAGCGATCTGTCATGTTCAGAATTTTAATAGCGAATACAGGGATTGTACGCACTGGTTGGTCAACAAATATGGCAGTTTGCTTCATTTGTACTACGTAACGAAATATTATTGGTTTATAAAAAGTTTCATGTACTCGTAGGTAAAGACTTTGGAGGGGCGTGCATTTTTAGACGACGATTTATACTGACCAAATGTTCTAGAAAAGGAAACTCTTTGTTACGGCGTGAAATGTAAGAAGTAAAACCTTAAATACCCTTATATAATAATATTTTATGTGGAACATAAATAAATAAAGCGTTTTATTGCTTGTAGTTTACATAATTTGTGTGTTTCTATTTATCGTAATATTGTAGTTGAATCAAGCCACCTGAAATAAGCAAACGACTCAGTACAACTATCAGAAAAAGTTCACAGGTACACAACAGATAGAGTATTCAGTGCTAATTATAAGATATATTATTATTTAGATACTCTTTATCATTAATTTTAATTGGTAAGGTAAATTTGGAACAAGATTTATTGTTGCCTTAACATTATTACTTTAATTTGCAAGGTTGCTATCGAACTTACCTATATAAATAAATTTAAATAACAGAATCGTTTCGTAACATAATCATAATTAACCTAAATGCAAGTGAAATGATGTAAGTGGTTTACTGAATCTAATTTTTATTTCAGAAAATTTATAGTATTCATAATTAACATAGAAAATAGGATTTTATCCGCGTGAGAAATTATGTATAGGTAATATACAATGCAATAAAATATACAAAAAAACATTCACTAAAATAGTTTTAAACCATATAATATGCATTCTACAGAATATGTTTAAGATATTCGTCTGGAACTGTCATCTCATTCTCGCACATGAGTAATTCATTGGTATGTCTATGACTATGTCGTCTGCATAATAACTCATCCGCGGAGGATAAGCCACCCCGTATTCAAAATATTAGGATTCGACTCATCCGTAAGTAGTGTCATTATCGGATAAGTAAGCAAATTCTAAATTGGAAGTTGTCATCTCATCTGAAATAGAAATAATACTTTTATTAATGAGATCCATTTACATATGAAACTTGAATAAAAAATTACACCCGCCCTTAAATACCAATACGAAAAAACCAAGACTGCAATTCTATTTAAATTCATATTCTCTACATTTATGAGTCCATACATTTGTTATTAATCCTGAGGACTAAACTACTTTTACTTAACCGTTTTATTGACTCACTGTGGCAGGACTTATTCTTTTCAAATTCAAGTTGTAAAATAATATTTTATATAGGACAACTTACAACTTGTTATATTTAATTTTTTTTTTCTTACTCTATAACCGGATCGGAACGCGGCCTCGTCTGAGAAGATCCAAGAAACTCGCCCTTAAATCAACAGACTAGAGCATTGCTGGGTTTGGGTAGCAGAGCTAAAAAGTGTGTCCCCATTATAGAGACATCGTTCCGTCCGTTATCTACTCGATGTCCTTACAATATATACGCCAAGGACAATCACGTTTTCAAAGTTACCTTGACCTGACCTAGAACGAGAGAATAAAAACATTTTGACCGAAATTGCGATGAACGTTATACGCAATTGAAGACTGTAGTTTCGTGTATTTTCTTAAAACAGATGTTTGTTTCAACGTACGTTACTTATGTTCTATTGTTAGAATCATCAAAACGATTTTTCTGGTATATTTATCCAATATCCTTCCTTTTACATATCCTAGCTAACAAATATAATAAATGACAAAGTGGTGAAGTAACATAAATTAAAAAAATACATGTTGAATTGATAACCTCCTTCATTTTCAAAGTCACAGGTTAACGTAACGTACTAACTAACGTAGGTACGTACGTACCTCAACGAACTTTCAACGTGAAAAGAAAGAAGGTGTTAGGTTTCTTATCATTATGTTATTTAGCGTGCTTCGCTATGTACAAATGTTTATTCACTTTATAATTTACATATATACATTTCGCATTTGAAAACAATCCATGCATTTTCTAAATGTAATTTTAAATTCGTAAATCCTTCGTTATGATCTAATAGTCATTAATTGACGCAAAAATGGAAAATGTTTTATTTTCTATAATTGGAACAGATATCTTATTTCTTTCAGAAGAAAACTTCTCCTCAGTCACGTTCAATAATCCAATTAGGAGTAGCGGAGATATTTTAATGGATTACTAGATGGTTTTATAACCTATCATAAAACCATAATGTCACTTACATTACTTATATAAGCGTAACAAGGGTCTCTTCCTACCATCGGGTGTAGTTCTGGAGCATACTGCACCACGCTGTTCCAATGCAGGTTAGTTGTTAATGGCCAACCAGTTTGGTAGCTCCGAACATATGCAAAACCAAAATTTACGTTGCTTAATCTGGTTGATAGCTTACTATCTACACACGCCGTAATTTCTTAGCGTCTCTTAAGTTAATACCTGGCTCACTCCATATCGTGCGTTACGAACTGAGAACAACCCCTAACCAGTGGCGTATTTACCAGCAGGCTAAGTAGGCTCCAACCAGCTTGCGGCAGATTCCAAGGAGGCGGGCGATCCGAAGGGGTGTGGGCAAATTAGGTTAATTTCTTCAAATAATATAAATAATATTGATATTGTATTTGATATGATATTGTGTTGATATTGAATCAATAAAATCAATCATCAACGTAAATTTTTCAATGCGGCATCAAAATTGGAAAACCATTTTTTTTGCGCCACTGCCCTTAACCGCGGTGTAGCCTAATTTTGTGTGGTAGAGATATTATTTATCACTTTTTGATTGGTCTCATTGAGAACCTCAACCTCGAGACCCGTAGACCCCTGAGCAGCGGAAGGGAGCCAAGTCGGCGCACTAAGCCGCGGGAAAAACCCTGCCG
>DWNJ01002412.1:0-10559 GCA_018250275.1 Udranomia eurus
TCAACATATACGTTGGATAGCTCCATATGCATAATGCGACGGCTCCTACGCAACTAACGTATGTTCAAAAAGTAGAGCTTATAGCATCATTCCCATATGTCAAGCACCATTCCCTCGATTTCGTAGTTTCTCAAATTATTAATAAATACCGGTTTTCGAATTATTAACTGCTTTGCTACTTTTAGGCACGTTAATCAATGATACTCAATTAGGGTAGTATAGACTCTTGGGAATCTTATTGAACAAAAGGTACGCCGAATGTCTTAATAACATTAACTATGGTTTTAGAAAAGAAAACGAATGCTGTCGCATATTGCTTGCACCCGCGCCTGGCCGACAAGCGACACTTTCTGATGCAAATAGTTCATAACTGTACGTTGTTTGCGATAGCAATTCGGCACACACCGTCGTGTTTTGATTCAGTTAGCGACCAACTGTTTATTGTTGATATAGTGCTTCTAATTGTCTTACTGATAATAATGTGTTTTTGCGAAATGCAGCAAACTTGAGGTCAAGTGATGGTTGCTGTCCGTGAATATTGTTTTCGATTTTTTAAATGGCAGACATATTTTATGTAGGCGGATCCGTTGCGGAAAGGTCACTAAATTTCTGATACAAATTCCCAGTCCGAAATTCCTGGTCCGGAATTATTTTGAAAGGTTCGAGCGTTTATGAGCGTAGTTATCGACTGAACTGCGCATCTTCACAAACAATATGGCAGTCCAACAAATCGAAAACCATTTAAAGTCCACACAGAGACAATCGTCTTCGACGTTCGCATACGTCGAAGACGATTGTTTCTGGGCCATTTAGCAGCAGCCTTCGGAAACTCTACGGCAATTTCAATAATAAATTTGCGGAACAAACCGCCCATTATTTTTATTCGGTGGCCGATTGGCGACTCGCTTTGTTCCGAACCAAGCGTTACGACTGACAATGGAATATTCTTGACGGTAATGGGTTCCTGTTTCTTGTATAATTCAGGTATTTAATGCAGTATGAAGAACAAGATTATTCTAATTCTGTAAGCCACAATAGAGTATGAATGTTGAATAGAAATGTTTCTAACGATTGCAGTAATGTAAGATACTTACTGGTTGAATCCAGATGATGGTAATTAAATGAAAACAATATAAGATTCTATCAAATAAAGGCTATACAGCTTATAGTTGATTATGAGTTAGGTAACTACATAGAAGTATTAGTTGATACAACTAGACTTGAATGTCTAGGTACAGGTCCACAGGTAGAGAGCAAACAATTCTATAAGACCAGATCTATCCTATTACTTCAAAGAATTTCTTTCTCAATAAAGATTTTTTCCTCCCTGCGTTTCTTCCCTATATTTTTATCTCAACCTATTTTGTGTGATTATGATTTGACGATTTCGATGATGATTTGTATCACAAAACGCGTTGCAACGCATTTCGCTTAAACAACAAGTTACATAACAACGGCACCTATATTCAAGAGATACAGTTGATAGACAGCGCCCTCTGCATGCAGCGCGCGCACAGACGCTATTAGGTTTTCAAATGTCACAGCGTTGCCAAATCGAGCTGGTTGTCGAAATTCAACACGCGTCTGAGGAAGTTTCATAAGCACCTGGCAATTCGGTTTTAAGTTGGTTATTGCTTATGACCCAAGTGGCACAACGGTCACCATATCCAGTCAGTCCAATTTCTAGACATTCCATTCCCTAGCTTTTGTTTCCTTGGTCTTTTAGGTCCCTAGTAGAAGTGAAAACTTTAATAGTGGCGGGTGATACGCGAAAAAGTAATGGGTTGGTAATCAACATGCTAATGACACATGTCATATAATTAATAATGTTGTGTCTATATAAATAAAGTTTAATTTTGGTTTTGTAAGAAAATTATCTATATAATTCACTTATAAATCTATTTCAATATTGCAATTAGTTTGATATTTGCAAATACAGTTTTTACATTTAAGTTTTCACTTCTGTTGGCAGTCCTCATGCCTGTTTTTTAATTTTTACAATCGAGATATCGTAGTTTCATCCTCACTCATGCTGCCATGACCCTCCCACAGTGGTGCATGGTAAGTATTTTGAGTATATTACACCTCCACAAATCAATAATAACAAGTTGTAAAACTTCTTGATTTGGATAATAATTGGGAGATAACAAAACTCTACATTCATGTAATCTGAAAAAAATAAAATGAATGAGACTGATTATTAAATTGGTATACTTTTTGAAAATGGTACTTGTAGAAGTTACATAAATCGGTCGGCGACACATGACAGCAGCTAATGCAGCATGCGGCATGCATGTGTGCATGTGGATATTCTAGCATGGACTGGAAAAACCAGGTGACAATCAGGCGATTTGATGTATTTTTCCTACGTTAACACGAAATGTAAGTAAGACAATAAAGAAAATCGCTTTGAGATGCAGTAATTTAATAAATATTAGACCTACTTATCAAGAATTTGCCAAATGTCATGAAATTGCACACTTGACGAAATCGTGAAGCAAAATGTCAACACAACCCAATTAGCGTTCACTACTATTGTTCTGTCAGTTAAATGGTAAATTGTCACTGAAATAAGATGTGAAACAATTACATGTAAAGTTTATAAAATACTTGTAGCTGTCCACGGCTTTGCTCGCGAAAAGAAGACTAACTTCAAAGGTTACAGAACCCAATACAAACTTCTTCATTCCCATTTTCATCACGTTGGGGGTTAAACTTGCAAACATTCGCTTGTAGTGCACAACTACAGTGTAAAAGGCATATAAGTTTTCTTACCTTACATAACGTAGCAAACAAACATGCAGGCCTGATTTTTTTTTTAAGTTGGAGGTAGCAAACTAACATGCAGACCCGATGGTAAGTGGTCACTACCGCTCATGGACAAGTGTACTCGACCCAAAACAGGATCGCATTTGTGGTCGACCTAAGAAAGATCTTAGGTCGACCACAAATGCGTTGCTACCCCTGAAAACTAATATGGAATGCCGATTAAGCGTATCTCCTTTACCACACCCTTCGAACCGGAACACATCAGCAAGAACAGTGCCTCTGAAGTCGAAAAATTCTACCACTTTACTTTCTTCCTTTCAACATTCTAGCGAGTTGTGTGGGCTGTGCATAACATAGATATGTCAGCCAGTTATTTTTTTATATACACTGACAGACAATGTCCATTGTTATAATTCAGTATTTGAAAGTAACCTGATGTGTTAAAAATATTTCCCAATCGTAATTTGTGTCAAATAAAAATAAACAATGACGGTATATTATTAATTAATTGTTTTGTCTGGCTGCATAATAGGCGCGCACAATTCGGAGCTAATTATGCTTTTGCTAATGTCGTTTTTTGTCCTCAGCATTGTAAGAAATCTTATTGAATTTTTTTGTACCATGGACGGTTATACATATTATATAAATATAAAATAAATATTTTGATTTTGCATTTAGACGTTTTATAGAGTCGAGCTTAAAATTGATACAAGTTAATCTCGCAAACTATGGTGGACTAAAACGAAACCAAAATTTGCTCCTATAAGGTACAAAAACTCGTAGAACTGTGCCGTTAACTCGGACGAATTTAATAATTCTAGAACATAAAAATGTATGGAGGAATGAAAAATAGTACAAGACAGTCAACTACATACTTTTATATGTTACTAAAATAATAATTAGCTCCGTCCACATCGTTTCTGTATTCCGAGGTAAAGAGTATGTTATAATCTATTAAGTCACTAGAGTTACGTGTCATACATTTATCTCTAATTACAACGATGGGAAGCAGCGGAAGAGCGTAATTAATAAGCAACGGCGTACGTCGAAACGCAGCACTTCGTTGCGTCACTGTAACGTAACGTGGGCAATGTTACGTGCTCCGTGCAGGGGCTGTCCACGCCACATGAGTGTATACACCGAAACACCACACTAACCCCAGAAAGGTGCATCTGTTTATTGAAAAGCTAACAATATGCACGATGTTTATTGTTAACAGAGGAGAAATATAACAAGAATTAAATGATTTACGCAATGTAAGGTATACAGATAATGAACGTACTATAATTTTAATTAGTCAGTCCATCTTTGAGGCTTTGAGCGTCCCCAGGTTCTCAGGTTTTAGGAAGACAAGAGATAAAAGCTGCACTCCTTTGAAAAAGTACTTTTCCAAAAGAGTTCCAAAAAATCCCAAAGACTAAACAATATGAATACTACTAAGAGGGAAACGTTGACTGTATATCCCAGTCCCAATAGTCCCAATCATTATCAACTCACTTCCTAAATTAACGTATATTTGCAGGATGGCAGTAAGAATGACTTTGTTATTAAGATTTGCAAACATTCTTTAATACAACAATTGTATTGTATTAAAGGATGTTTGCAACTCAGTCGTGAATATTTTCTTATTGTGCCAACCCTACACGTCAGTCAAACCTATGTTAACACAAGAGGTAGTTAGATGTGCAAGACGTTGCCTCTAGTTCGTTGACATTAGATATTTTGCAACATGTGATGGCTCAGCGAAATCCTCTTTTCCTTTCTCTCCAATTTTTTTCACATCTCTTCAATACACATTCGGTATGGTTTTTATTCATTTCTTCCACTTGGAGACAACGGTTAAATAAAAAAATATATTACATTTATTTTTTAACTGTACTGTGTGTATATGGGATGAGAAAAGAATATTGTGGTGATTTGTCTCATTATTTTCTACTACGGCTTTTAATAAAAACTATATTTAAATTGAACACCTGTATAAACCTATATTTAACACAGTGTTGTTTTTAACATTTGCACTTGATGCACAAACAAATCATGATCTAAACGGGGAAAACGGGAGACGGAGCTAGTATAATAGAAAACCATGTAGAGACTGAATGACATTTGCACAGAATTCACTACAATAGCGTCGTGGGAGAAAGTGGTGAAGATGTCACGAGCCGAGACCCCGGCGTCTAACGATGAGGAACGGGAAGCGACTATCCCATGATGCTCTTTAATGAGATGCTTCGTTGAGACACACACGACAAACTAACTTTGATGCTGGAACTACCTATCTCAGGTAAAACCTAATAAAACATTATAAATTAAAAAATATTTATACCGTGTTTATTAAGGCGTAACTTTTTTATTTATACCTATTTTTATGAAACAAACACTAAATGGTAAGTGAAGCTTACCACAATTTGGACCAGTGAACGGCACGTATCAGTCGTTTTTGAGATTAGCGTCCACAGACGCCCAAACAAGCCCACAAACAGACAAAAGTTCTAAAAATAGTTTTTTTGTGTTCTATTTTCTATTAAAGACCCCTAAAAGGATTTCTCTTACATATCTTCCATGTTCAGACAACAATCTGTAGGTGACAGATTTATTATATGTATAGATTATTTACATTTCAGTAAACGGAAACAACCCTACAAGATATAAACGCGATAAGTGCTAGTTTAGTTTTTGGTCAATATGTCTTCAGTATCAGATAAAGACTGTAGGTATACAGATACAGTGAAACAAACTGAAAAAATATTTCAGTTTCACTGTTTCCCGCAAGTTATCTATTTAGGAAACAGTTCAAACAAACGAAAATAGAACTGAACTATTTTCGTTTCTTCACTTTGTGTTTTATTTACAGCACGAAGACGACTTCCGCCCGTCAGACTTTTAAAAATGTATTTAATTTAGCTTAGTTTATTTGAGGGTAATCCTGTATTATAATACTTATAATATAATTTACTTTAAGGAAAACGTGCTTAGTATTTTTTGCAACAAGACTGAATGAGAATTAAAATAATATTAATGTTGTGTAAGCAATGAAAATAGTGATATTAAAAGTAATTATTAATATTACTATTTTGAGTCGCAGCATTTTGTCCCGGTATTTTGTAACAAAATTCTCTTCCCGCAGCTAGGGTTACTTATCTACTGACCACGCTATAAGTTTTTAGAAATTAATTTTGCCGACAAGTTTAAATCTGCACATAAAATAAATCTGTAAGTGATTGCTGTCTACATGGAAGATCTAATTGTAAGAGAAAACCATTTTAGGGGCCTGTATTTAAAGAATAGAACTCGCGTTTGTGCACGATAATCTCAGAAACGGCTGATCCTATTTGAATCCGATTTGATTACGGGTTTCACTGATGTATTATGGCAAGCTTAACATTTTGTGTTTGTTTCATAAACATTGGTTCATAACGAGATAGAACGGGGATGGGAAGGCGGTACGAGCACCGGGTCATCTAGTTTATAATAGATCTATTGATAAAAAACAGACGAAACGTATTTTTCAACAACAAACAAACGGAACGTGAACAGATTAAGAGTAAGAAACACATTTGGATACTAAAATACGTGAACCTAAGGCCGGTTCTAATATTTGTGGCAATCTACAGTTTCATGTTAGCATTAATATTAGCTGAAACATATTCATGTGTCAGTGTCGTGTCCATCGCCATGATGCAGCGTGCGTGTATAATCCGTTTATGCATGAAACGAGTCTTTCCTCATGCAGATCTCATTTTCTCAACCTATTACGGTCATTAAGGCTCATTTTAAAGGTGCTGAGGTCAGCTTTGTAACACAAATTGATTTAGCCTACGAATAACTCGGATAAATACAAGTATGTCTTTAAATAACAATCCATACGAATTGAAATTTTGTTATAGCGACACATAAAAGGCAAAAATAATCGGTTGCAAGTTATAATTGAACGCACGGGAAAACATGTTTAGCGTAACGAGGTTTCTACATTTCCTGTAGAATTTGAGCGAAGGTGCAAAAATAACACCAGTCGTATTGCCGCCAGCAACCAGCGCTGATATTTCTTCAAGGTTTATTTGCGTTAAGATGAATGGCTGTCATCAGCGCTGCACGAAATAACACTAATATAAACATAATTTACTTAGCTATGTGATTACCTGCAGTTAAATTCGCCGAAACGCAGCGAGTGGTCAAGGAAAAATTGGACTGGAAAGATCACGCTTTAGTAATACAATCAAATTGTCTGCATGTAGCCGATTACATTAGCCGACAAAAACGCGTGTAATATGGCGGACGAATTACGATTTATTTAATTAAATACATGCAAGTATGCACGGAATTTAAATTTAAGTGTTATTCACCTTGCTGGACACCTTGAATTTAGTAGAACGTGATATTTTTTGCAGAACACCTTATGTTGATAAACACTACAGCCATGGACGTCTGTCAAATAGTAGTCCTATCTGGTCTGCATGAATAGTACCACTACTATACACCTTATGGTGGTTGTCTCGGTTACAACATTAGACATCCAAACCTCTTCCACTGAAAACTATAATTGACTTCACAGGAACTTCATTAAGTCTGCAATTCCCTTAATTAAGCAATTCGATCGAGGTTCGAAGGGTCGAATATTTGAATGCTTTGCTACCCCTGGAGACTGAGGTGAACGTCTTAGTTAAGTGTATCACCCTTACCACATCCTTCAATCTGACCACAGTAGTTCAAACAATGCTGTTATAAGCCAGAAACAAGTGTAGCGTTATTCCGCCAGAGTCGAATCAAGAAATAATCTACCACCATCAAAGTAGGTGATCTGATGAGCTACTCAATAAACGATCAATCACAGGAATAAGTTGTTTGTATACATTGTGCTTAGGATATTTACAAGTTAAAAGTCAAACGGGCAATTCCCAGGTGCGGAATGTGAATCCGTTTGTATTGTTAATGGCGGAACGGCCATTAAACTGCATTCTTTTGTCGATAGATACTGATACTATTAATGCAAAAGTAATCCAGCTGTACGTGCGTGTATTTCGTATTCAACCCCAAACTGGTATATTTCTTCTACAAGACTATTTTATAGAGAACACAAGATTTAAGCGTAGCAAAAAGGATCTAGGTACGATACATCACATGACAGAGCTCATCAATTGGAAAGGTTTGAATCATATTTGCAATATCAAACAAGTCTATCGAATATTTGCAAAACATTCCTAAACCATGTCATAATTTTTGATGTATTGATTGGAGATTGAGATAAGACCGATGATCGATATTTTTTTACTTATTATAAGACTTGTCTACAGTCCCTGTTCAGAGTAAACATGAGCAGAAGAAGAGTAGAAGACTAGTCATGCTGCATAAGTAAACAGATAAATAAGAAATAACACGAGTTGTATTAGAGCGGAAGTTTACCGATTATAAATATTTAATATACGTAACGCAAAACAAAACATTCCATTCCTTTATTAGCAACGTGTTCAGTTCAGACGACAACTCGGATAGGTGTCATTAGAATAACAATGTGTACTGATTAAGCATATTAAGTTAACAGGCGTTTGTATTGCATCCGACATCGCCATTATGTCAGTATATGGCAATAAATGAGCGATTAACATATGTACTGGTACAGTGTCCATTATTTATAATTTACCATATCTACGACTATTACCATAGTTGGCGCCAATTACTTCCTTATACAACTATTTCTCTTGACGAAGGACGACCGAAATACCTGAAATTACAAGCTATCCAATGATATATATATATACAATGATATAAATACTGAATATTTAACCGAGTAACAAAAGACAAATTATGCTATTTATTGATTGGTACTGATTCCGATTTTTGTGGCCGAAACTAAATCTTTTTTTTTTGGAATGTTTTTTTTAGATTGTGACCAGATATGACAACGACGGGGGAGGGGTCAAAAATCATGAAATTCGTGTGATATAAGGGGCCATCCATAAATTACTTATGGATGGCACCTTATATGAGTAAACAGATTTTCTTAGCAACTAGTAGGAGACAATGCCAATAACTCGGCTTCACGGTCCCGCATATAATCCCCAGTGGAAATAATTAATTAATTAACGCATATCCTGTTAACATTCAAGATCAACGTCTATCGTACAGTTACCAGATGAAGCCAAGAAATAAAATTACTACGTTTCCTCTTAGTTAGAGTTTGAATTATAATTACTTTTGATTTCTTACGAAACAAGACATAATACTAATCAACAGCACCTACGCTGTACTGGTACTAATTAGGTGTTTTGTTTGGATGTGCATGGATTTTTGATTGATTACTCGTGTTTATTATAGTTTCGGTATGGGTCTTTCTGGTTAAAGTGTCCCAACATACTTTAACATCGCATTATTGGTCAGCAACGTCATTCTCGACGGTATGTCGATGGAACTACTTAAGAGGACTAATGGAGTATCAATTTGTAATTACTCGCTTGAAACAAACAACGCAATGTGTTTGTCGTTCAAAAGATTGGCAGCGAACAGACATAAACTCGTCTCCAATTGACACTTGCCTGCATTAAATCGCAGGGTCTTACGTAATTCCACCATATCAGTAGGAATCGCAAGTCAGATCACGGATTCCGCTAATAAATATGCGGGAAGTGTTCAATCGTTAATCATAGCGCGACATGCGCAAATAGTTTGCATTGTTGGCTGGAGATCCTGATCTTGGTTCGTCTATAGGATTCTCCAACAAGGATCTTGTTTAAGCGGCGACTATTATCTTTTTACTTAAAATTAACTGCCGGCCTGCACAAAATTATGGTTTAGTTAACACATAATACATATTAATTAATCTTCTTCTATTAAATCTAATCTTTTATTCAGAAATATCCAGGCTTATTAATTTCCATGTGGTAATATAGAGATACGCAAAAAAACCGCCCTGTGCTACAGTAATCCCAAAAATATATATAAATATAATTTATAAAAAAATGGATGCATGGAGTTTTGTTAGTACCTAACAAACGCGTCAGTATGAATTGAATACATAACAGAAATCATCAATAAATGTTAAGCATAATCTATACACACATATAAAACACAGTTATGGATATTCTAGTCCCCACTATTACGATGTCTTTGATTTCTCCTTCCAGCGTGCATTATGGTAATATCTAATTGAATTTTACATTCGCTTTCAGGTAATACCGCCGATGGTCTCCGCCCTTTCCTCGTCGTTACATCTACACCAAAGTCCTCTGTTGTATTTGAAAGCTATCATTATCAGACAAATAAGACTCATTGTACATATTAGAATAAGTTAATAAAAGTCAAGGTTTAACGCATATTAAAAAATATTTATGAATTTGTGCAGATAATTTTACGATTTAGGCGAAATGTTACTCAACTCGAGTTCCATAAGTCCGTAAGAAATGATTATAATATAACTAGTGAATAATAATTTAATGGATTATCGTTTACTCATAATTATACATATCAGTTTGAGGCTTCTTAGACTTCAGAACGTAATCTATAAATAATTAAAGCTAGTGGTACGTACTCTACAACAAGACATTAATTACAACGACCCTTGACTCTAATATATACAATTCCCAGGTGTGTATATTTTATGATGGTTTTTACATCATTGGCCCGAACATAATTACACACTGTTGAGTACGAGTTTCAGCTCAACGATACACCAAGAATATATACCTCCACACTGATCCAATGTATCCATATTGGGGTGGTGGAGTGGTACATAAGCAAAGTAGACCAAATATACATGTACTAAATTGATCTGAGTAAAAACTCAATTTAACCACGAC
>DWNJ01002413.1:0-10559 GCA_018250275.1 Udranomia eurus
AAGGTTCTACCACTTTAAAACAATTTGAAAGAATTACGCACTTTTAATTTTTAAACGAGACTTGGAAATTGTATGTAGATTACATGACAATATAATATTATGGTACCATCGAGCTGGTTTGGTGATGGAATTGGAAGGTCGCTGATGGCACCCTGGACTGCCTACTAATAAACATATCGAGTTTGGGCTCATTACATTTGTCTTAACATTCTGTCCATTTCTCCTGATGACAAGTACATATTATGGTACCACTGAGCTCTGATGACGGGACTGGTAAGCGTGTTTTTGGTTTTTAAACTATTAAATGTATTTCATATTCCGGTTCTCCAGCTTTCCACCACGCCGGACCCATGATACAATTTGGAGTGTACTGTGGCCATTTTTTTAAAAGCTGACGATTTGTTGTCGGTCACCGGTGCCCCCCTGGCATGAAAACATCGAAATATTGATGGTATTTAACGTATTGTTTCGTAATTCCAACAATACCATTGAAACCGCGAATGGAGTACGATATACAACTCCTCGGATGTGGGAAGAGAAGCCTTTAATAGGGCGTAGGTAGCGAGTTTACAATTGAAGGTACATACGTTATGCAAATCTCGTTTCGATCAGAAAATGACTCGCTTTTTGTGGTTTTGTTACCCGATCACTTCTAGATTTCTCACAATATTAGCATTAGTTGCCGCGTCTTATTAGGACTAATTCAATTTAAAAGCAGCAATCATTTATATATTTTTTAAAGCCCAATGGGTAGTGATTCGGTCTTACAATCGAGAGGTCGTGGGTTCGATCCTCACATTGCACTATTGACGTGAACCCACTCCTGACACAAGTCTTTGAGCTGGTGGGGTTAACAGAATTACTAGTATGCACACGCTAGTATTTTGTTTAACTTAAAAAAGATGGTGAGAGAGAAAGCTCATAGTATCGTTGTTTTTTCATAAATTGTGTGTCATGCACCCAAGTCACTTCCCCTTCATGGATTTGTGTCCAAATAACTAATAACGACAATGAGTAATCACGACACGATTTGTATAATATATTTTATCTTTTGACGGTTAACAACAGATATGTCATAGTTCAAAATTTCATGCCTCTCTCAAAATCTTTAACCATACTTGTAACTTTTTATAAAGCAATATCATTTCGAAATTACGATTCCGATTTTCATTTGTTGTTTTTTTTTTGGAACAATTACGCATACTGCTGGATGTGTTGATCAACCAGTGCATAAGTGAGTTGACCGCACGACTGGGCAGACGTATAGTCTATACTAACTACCCGACAATCCGTGCACATTTCACACTTCGTGCCACACAATTCGTGTACACTTCGCCATATAAATACCAGATCATACATTATCATATTACATGACACATCGCCCGATTAGTTGACCTACGAGTGTACGAATGCTCAGTATCGCCCGTCGTTTTAAAAAAACAGCTTACACGTACTAGTCAAGAAGTAAGTAGTTTTTACGCACTAAAATAATTTTGTTTAGTGCATTTTAAAACTGAAAGATCTCAACCAAACGTAGGAAAGAAAGTGCTGCCAACATGGCTCTCTACGAGTACCTTTTAAGAAAAAAATTAAACCGACGATAAGGCTACACACAACTCAGTATTAAATTCCGTGAGTTAACAATCAATTATCCTATTTTTGTACCCTTAGGGTTAGAACCTTAGAATGTTCGTTCACATTATCTTAATAAATTTAGTAGAGTACACCTTATCTAGTAAAAAAAGAATTATCAAAATTGGTCTACTCTTTAAAAAGTTATGCGTAGTCTAACATAAAATAAATATACGTATCGAATTGAGAACCTCCTCCGTTTTCGTCGGTTAAAAATACATATCTAAAACTTAACAATATCAATCATGTTCGGATACATTGACTGGTAATTACTAATTAGACGAAATGTACGCCACATGTACATAAATGAGCGCTTGACTTAATAATTGCGCAGGAAGGCACATTTTTGATTATAACTTACAATGGGAATTAGTATGTGTTCACTGCAATATGCGTCTTGGTCATATAGCACGCCTGTCCGGCCTATATTTCCGTTATACTCTCTACTCTATTCTCTTTTCTTTGGTATAGACAATAATATCTTTGGAAGTTACAAAACATGACTTTATCGCAGCCATACACCATGTGTAATTTATTACATTCCCTAATTGCTATCTTCACGGAACGAATAGACAACACAGAAATAATAATAGAGAAATATCGAGAGCCAACATCAATAATAAAATAATAAAGCTTTGCCATCCGCCGAAAATGTAAGAAGGACATATTAATTTCGCTGTGGACTCCCTTATACGCTCTCTCTGTCCAACGCTCACAGAATGCGTAGGCGGGAGAGGGACAGACATATTCCCGCTCCCGCGCTTAAGTGTCTCGCCAGATGTTGCCAGTTTTATTGAAAAAGTCCCCGCCATGTTGGCACTTTTGCTACTGAATTAAGATGTAGGAATTGATACAGAAAATTGTTATAGCTATAACAGTTATCGCGCTATGATAGCTTTATTCTTTCCTTTGATTAAGTTTTTTCTTTACGACGCTGTAGTGTTGTTGGTATTAAAGTCGAATTGAAATAAATTTTCTTTTAAATACAAATGTATTTATAACATATAACATATAGATATACAAAGGAAAATAATTATGATGAAAAATACTTCAAGATTTAAATAATGTTGTTGGAAATTTCGGACACTAATCGTACGTAGTATGTACCCAATGTCTGTAATAAATTTTCTCTGACTTAAGCCGATAAGTAATACAATTGTATTTTTGACAATTAATTCAAATATAACTTATGGTTAGATTACTACATTGAAATCTTACTTAATTTATCTTACGCTTGATTTTACTAATGATATTATTTATGATATATGCACAATATATAAAGTATGACTTTGGTGGTAGTACCTTATACGATTCGACTATAGAGGCACCACCGCCACACCTATTTCTGCCTTATAACTGCAGTGTCCTTGCTGCTGTGTTCTGGTTTGAATGGTGTGGTCAGGGAGACATAGTTAACCAAGGCGTTCCAACTCAGGGGTAGGAACTCATCTGTGGCCGACCTAAGAAAGAACTTCGATCCTATCTTCGGTTGATTACAGTATGCATGTCCATGGGCGGTAGTGACCACTTACCAGCACGTAGACTGTATGCTCGTTTGCTACGTGCCAATTACAAAAAAATGTATTTTGGTAATCACAAAGTATTACTAATTACATTATTGGAAATCGTTTGTATATTGACTAGTAATTGTAATTTGTAAATCAGAACGAAATAGAGAACATTTTGCTATTATAAAATTGTACCTACTTCGTGAAATAGCGCAACTTTTAATGATTCTGTAATTTAATTTAACAATTTTGTACAGAATTGTAACACTTTCGAGTAATCTTAAAGCGTCTGAGAGTGCGGCCGTTAATTCTATAAAACGTTCATAAATAGATGTTTTGAACAAATTATTATAAATTAATATAAATATTATAAATTGTAATCTAATAAAATATAATACCTACGCCATACAATAATGGCGTAGCTAAATTATCCGTTTTACTGATCATAAAAACGATATGAATCTCCAATATAACGCTAATATCTCCAAATCGATAAAACAATATCTTATAACAACTCCAATACGGTACAGTCAAAACTCGATTTCTCGACGAATCGTGGAATAAAATTATGCATTTCGGTTCCGAAGCCCCATATTAACATGTCATTGGGCGCCATATTGCAATAATATTCGAATTCCGAACGACTCGGGCGCTCTTACTCAGTTACGCGCGAACCGAGTCACATTTGCCGCGGTTTTTACCAAATTTCAACCTTATTTGCAGTACCATAGAGTTTTACACTTTTTTTGGACAACAGACTAACTTGGCCCAACTTTATATTACTGGAAGGTTGGTAGTTTTTACGCGAAAGCTATAAAGTTGAATCGGGGATGTTGGCAGCGATAAATTGTTTCAGAAAACTTCTATTCGATTATCGAATGGTGGATAAATGGAACGATGGCGGACTGTTTCAGGTGTGTTTGATTGTTTTGCTCGGAGATTTTAGAGTTGCCTTGCGTTTCATTGCTTTGAACGTTATGAATTGGTTTTGCAATAGCAGAACCAATAGAAATACTTTAAGATATTAGCTATTCATATAGAAATAAAATATTTTAAAGAAAATGAATACTTATCTACTATTAAACACTGTTTAAAAGCTGGTAGAAATCGTTTGACTGCGGAAGTATCACCGTCGCACCTACTTCTGCCTTACAACATCAGTGTGATTGCTGCTGTGTTCTGATTTGAAGGTTGTGGTTGGAACGGTCTAAATATAAGATCAAGGTGTTTTAAATGTAGAAATACGAACACCATATTTGCGGTTCTGTGGGACTTTATCTAGAATTAGAACGCGCAAATGTACCTGCTCTACTTGTGTTTATTGGGACGTGCAGTGAATTGTTGTCACCGTCTGTGGTTAGTTTAAACGCATTCATATAACGCGATTGGGATAGCCGTTTTATGTCATGAATCTTATAAATGTTAACAACGACGATACAACGCCAATTTGTAAATACAATGTTTTTTTTACATAAAATTATAAATTATATTTAAGACAAAGCTCAAAGGTAGGGAAAACACAAATAATCTCATTTCTACCCTACGATAGATGGAAAATATATATGTCGGCGGCGACGTCGGTCTACGTTGATAAAAACCGATCATAACTACGTTGTGCGAATGACTGACTGAATCATCACGCAATCTTTAAAACTGTACACACGATTGACTTGAAATTTAGCACTCATTCGCGATGTAGACGCTGAGAATAGATTTAACATCATCAACTCTTTAAGTAGTGTAAAGGGGAAGAAGAAGTGAAAATGCCCTCCATGAGAAGGGGGTTATGATTACTCTTCATCCACTCCTTCCGTGCTGAAATGAGAATGAGGAGATGAAGGGGAGAGGGGGAGGGTATTACGATATGACATTATATCCAATTAAATAGTTCCAGAATTTAGGTTCATTATAAGCATATTTTCTTTTTAAACAATTCAATTAAGACCTTTCGTTTTGCACACGTGCAGTAATTCCTATGACGACACATCGGTACCGTCATCAGGTAATTAATACTTTGTGGGCAGGTTATTCCAAAAAAAGGACCGAATACACTTCAGATTAATATTTGGCGATCCGTCGATGATGTGGAACCACTCTCTCTCACATCCAATCTTAAAGGGCACATAAGATGGCTGCCCGTTTGACGTTAGGGCAGCTCGTCTATGAATCGCAATGCTCCAGCCAGGACTACAACTATTTTTCCAAACTAGTGAACTAGTGGGCCGAAGTCCACCTGTGTAGTTTAATTTCGCTACCCGGTGGGTTGTGGTAATGTATACGGTGTCCATAGTCGCTTCGCCGTATTATAATCGACCCTTATTCAGTGATGCTCTAATGGCAGGGTCACGCGTGTCCCGAATTTCAACTAGTTTCACGAAATTCGGGATAAACGCGACCTGGTTACGTTTGGATGGGGATGTCATCTTTTCTTGAATAAAAATAGTATTTAATAGTAGTATTAATTTAAAAAATATCAAATAATTTTGAAACAAGTAAAAAAAAATTTAGGTATTTATTATTTAACTAATATTTAATCTTTAGTGTTTTTTTGTCATGGGATGTCAGTATATTGTAGGTACTATTGGGACATTCGGGAAAAAAAAACATATAGGTACATTTATTATTAAATCATTGTTTTCATTATAATAAATACTTACTTATGATTATATTAGTTAACAAGTTCACCACGCCTATTTCTGCCTTATAACAGCAGTACATATATATATGTATATATGGATACATATAGATCCATAGTTAACCTTAACCGAGGCGTTCCAACTTAGTCCTCAGGGGTTTTTGGCCGAGCTAAGAAAGAACTTGGATCCTGTCTTGAGTTGATTTCAGACGTCCATGGGCGGCACTGAGCACTTATCATCAGGTGCACAGCAAGCTCATTTGCTACCTCCCAATTATAAAAAAAGTATAAGCGACATCACTTAATGCTACAAGCCTACTTTCTTAACCCGGTTCTATGGATGTGATAATAAATGCCACGTAAAGCCGCACACTGAAGCTAGTCGTGCACAATCTACATTCGCGTACAGATACACACATAATAATGTCACGCACAACGAACAGACCGCAAACCGGATTAATGTTGCTATTATGAGCTGTAAAACGAATGTGTATCATGGTGATACGAGCGTAATTTGTTTGTGGTTTGTATGCGTTGTATGGGATTTCTGTTTGTATTACTGTGATCCACAGAAATAATTGTAAAATTAATAAAGCTGACATTGAGTTTCTGGTTTTGCTTAGCAGGCCCAGGTCAGTTAGTATTGTAGTACTAGATGACCTGGCGCCTCCCCGCTTCCCCGTCCGCCCGTCCCACAATTTTTTTATTTATGAAACAGACACTAAATGTTAAGTGAAGCTTACAATGATACTCATACATCAGAGAAAACCGCATTCAAATCGGGTCAGCTGTTTCTGAGATTAGCGTGCACAAACTGGAGGTGGTAGGAATCTTTTACGGTTCGTCTCCGTAGGCACCACCGCCACACCTATTTGTGTGGCGGTGGTGCCACACCTAAGGGTGTGGTCAGGGAGACACACTTAACCGAGGTGTTCCGACTTAGTCCTCAGAGGTAGCAACGCATCCGTCGACCTAAAGATGAATTGTCGATCCTGTCTTGGGTTGATTACAGAAGTCTAAACCGAAGACAAACCGGCAAACATACAAAAATTCTAAAAATGTTTTTCTCTTAGATATCTTCCATGTACAGACAGCAATCACTTACAGATTTATTATATGTATAGAATACTTGCGTCACTACTTACAGCAAAGTGATTTACCCATGTATATATACACAAGATATTGCCCGTGGCTTTACCCGCATTATATATATATGTTGATTGGAATGACTGATTTTTTCGACTCACTTATCGTTATATTTTGACCAATGTACGGAATATATTTGTAAATATAATAGCCTAAGTGCTATTCTGATGCATTCGCTACATTATTGTATAGTTTTATCTAAACCCATTTAGTAGTTTTTGCGTGAAAGGGTTACAAACATACGCATAAACTTTCGCATTTGTAACATCAGTAGGACAATGCAGAAAGCCAGTGTTAAACACATGCCAAATAGTAAAAACGGTTTTGCTGGAAAGTATAATATATCTAAACAAATCCCCTTTAAATGTACTCCATTTGCAATTTTAATTTTGAGATTAAATAATACACAGTAAATAATAATATTCTTTATTGTGCATCACAGAGAAATATCAACAAATTATGCGTTTAGATTACACAATAAGGCGGTCTTATAGCTAAGCGATTTCTTCCAGAGAACATTAGTGTGAGGAGAAAAAGAAGATGAATATAAAGATGTGTGAGTTAAAATCTGTTTGAAGATGCTAGAACATTATGGTATAACAACAGTGTTCTTGCTTCTGTGTTCTGGTCTGCAGGGTGTGGTAAGAGAGATACTTAACCGATACGTTCCAACTTAGTCCATATGTAGGCGACTTTAGAAGTACTTCAATCGTCTCTTGGGTTAGCATGTCTCATAAACATACCGCTAAAACATATACTCCATGCAAACCCAAACGTTATTTAAACCCGTTATTTGCCAGCCTAACGCAAACGTTGTTTAAAGCGCAATAACGTTTTAATTAACTGCCACAGCGCGATTGACTCTGTGCAGTCTGTGGACGGTTCGCGCCAATTTTTACGCGGCAAAGTGTGAAAATAATTGATTCGAGGGGACTAGGGGACGGAATGGCTTTATTGAAAACGTTTTAGCGACAATTTGCCTTTATTGCGGACCGGGCCGGCTTCGACCGTTTCGGTTAGGTAGGTATTTTATTTCACCGATTTTCGGTGTTTTGATAACGCATTAACAACACAGCGCTGTTACAATAGGTGATAATTTGTAATTGGCTATGCGCAAAAAGCGCGATGCCAAGAAAAGAAAAAAGGTAATAATGTAGTGTCAGTGTGTGGTTTAACATTGCATAACAAGTGAGAAGTAAGATTACCATCTTAAAATAGTTGTGTAAAAAAAGTTCCCTATTAAAAAAAATTTAAAAAAATCATTCAAGTCAATAATTAGTAGTTTTCTACTCGTTAAGTTAACTTGATATTTATGATTAAAATTAAAGTATATTCTAGTGTGTTTCGAATCGGAACTTTTCACTCAATGAAATAAAATTTAAAAAAATTATAATGAATATAAGTGTGTAATGTAGAGGTTGCCTAGTTTAGGTCCGTTACTAAATTTAGGTACCGCATAAAGGTTTTATAAAATATGTTTAATACGGACAAAACATAAAAATCCTGTAAATATCACATTTTATTCTTAAAGCTTCTATGTTATATTTTCCCGCTTCTAGATTGTAAGTATCTATATAAACATGAAGAGTAACACAATCAAAGCTAATCTATACAAATACAATTATCTGTACGGATTTGGCATAACTTTCTACCATGATCCACTTTTGATGAACCATATTTTATTGTATTTCTGGACCATAGACTAACCCCTGTTTTTCTTTTTATATTTCTGTACCATAAACAAGCCCCCACAAAACATAAAAATACACTATAAAAATCCTTATTTTCACAATCGACTAAATATCAAATGATAATCCTGCATAGCCACCGCGTTATTTTTTCACAATTAACAACACCACAGATAATAAAACACAATAGACAACAGACCCATCTTTATTGCGACCAATAAAACATTTCATAATAAATTCACTTTAATATTATTTCATCACTAATCCCTTAACAAAAGCGAGTAAAGATGGACTGTAAATGCTTTGTTAAACTATATTAGTATAAAAAATATGTAGCGCATTCTTCATGTTTATCTAAGATTAGGCTTTTTGTATGGCGAATATATTGGCCCATTGTTGAAATGACGCAAGTAGGGATTTCAGATTATGACAATACATTGTTATTACAAGTGTTTTATGCGTCTTTCGTTGCCCTTTTCGATGTTTAGACGTAAGATTTGAGGTTTTCATTCGTTGTATTGTGTTTTGTGGTATTATTCGAATGTCGTTATTAAATTTAATGTTTTGTTGAAACTGAAAGGACGATAACACTTCTACTTTTTATTAAGTTTTATAGACCTATAGGGAGAGAGAAATACTACTAAGACACTAAAAGGACGGTTAAGGCCTGGTGTTCAGTGGTTAGTATGGTCTATTCGTATCACAGATTCCTTTTTGAACTTAAGATAGGATCGAAAAATCTTCTTTCCAATTATCCGGTATATTTTGGCCAATTTACACAATAAAACATAGTCCCCAAAAGCTGTCTGGATGTATATTAACGATTTTTTCAGCATCTACTGAACGAATTATTGTACGGTTCTTAAAAAAAGATTCAACAAGTGCAATTCTTGAGGAGGGTTTAGGTTAATCATATGTTATATATTATAGGTTTTTTATAAATTGACTGAAGCATAACAATGTTGAATAGGTCGTGAGGTTGTAAAAAATCGCGCCGGCTGGGAGCTATACTCGCGTGCGCCGCGTACACCAGCGGAAATATACTAATGTAATGTTCTAGAGAATTGTAGGTCTACAAAAATAATAAAAAATAAATCCCAAATAGCATGTCTCTATATCTTATGGTTAACTCACAATAACTACTTTTATGTTCAAAATTCCAATTAAAAATATTACGTTATTTTCGATGCTGTTTTTCTGTTCATTATTAATCCTTATCTAAACATATTCGTTCCTTAGCTTTGCCATTGAATATAGGTCAAAATTGTGCATTACACTATATGAATCAGATAAATACTTTAGAAGATAAATATGATAGATTTAAAATTATACGCCACCAAAAATGTACATTCACCGATAGGCGGAATTGAGTTCACCGGCTCTGCTAGTAATATAATATGATTGCTGTGTTTTGTTATGGTCTTTAAGTGAAATTAATGCAAGAACAGGCGTGGAAACGTGACAATGGGTAATTAGCGATCAAATTGGAGGCTCTATGGGATTAGATACACCGTTGTTATAAAACACATTAAGTATATTAATTTGAGCGAGCGCCTAGCGGAGAATTCAACCGTATATATTTAAATCATTAAGTATTTTTTTTACATATAGAATAATGGAAGATATTTTTGACTACACTATATCACATTAATTATAACTGGAGATCGCCTAGCGGTGGACAAAAATCGACCGTATATCATATAATTATCAGTTATAAAATATCTATACTTTTATACCTATAGAATAATTAAAAATATTTTTTGACTATACAAAATGGCATTAATTGTTTGACATTTCCGATCACGTCATTCTCGATTCAGTATTAAAATTACGTACCTGTATAACATATATCTATATAATATTGCTTTAGCATTATTTGTAGGCGGCAATAGCCCAATAGATAGTGCGTCGGTCTTCCGGTCGAGAGGTCGCGGGTTTGATCCTCACTCC
>DWNJ01002414.1:0-10556 GCA_018250275.1 Udranomia eurus
TTAAACCATCGTGTTTAATAACAGTTACATACTTATAAAACATGGTGAGAATAAGGATCAGCTCACCAATATTTCATCGCGACCAGACCAGTTCAGGACCGGACGAGCAGTTTACCCAAATGTGCATTCACCTTTAATGCATAAACAGGTATAGATAGCAAAGTTTTTCTATAACATCGAGTTAGCAAACGAGAATGTAGTCTACCTGCAAGTGGTCACTGCCATCCATGAAAATTAAAGTAATTAACCCAAGATAGGATTAAAGTCCTATGTAGGTCGATCACAAATGCCTTTCTACCCTTGAAGACTGAGTCAGAACGCATCATTAAGGTTTGTCTCCCTTACCGCACCTTTCAGAGCCGAACACAGCAACAACAACAGCAACAGAACACATGCAGAAATAGGTGTGGCTGTGGTGGTGGTGCCTACGGAGTCGAACCACGAAATGTTCTACCACCTTGAAATGATTTATTTGAACACACCACTATTACTAAATGTTACAATTAGTATCACCAGTTTCTACATCTAAATTACGTTCTAGGTTTCACACGGATCCAGAAATTTGGAATCAAAAGAATGATGCCTTGTATTCTTGGAAAACGTTTATTTAAGGGTTTTCCGTCTGGTGTGGAAATGTGGAGTGCTTGCATAAAAGCAGCAAATACTTGGAACATACTTTGTCGCGCATACGTCTCTCCAGCGCACAGTCGCCTCCCTGGAAAAAAATACATGCATAATCGAATACGTGATTCTTGAGGTGTATTTACATATGACATACGAATATGAGGGGCCATCCATAAATTACGTCATACGTTAAGGGTGAGGGAGGGGGTCGACAAAGTGTGACAAGGAGGTAGGAGGGGTACTAAATATCGTGTCAATGTCGTAGTAGGTCATCAAATACCCTTTTATTGAACCTCAAGTATGTGACTGACTGACTGACTCGAAGACTGGATCCGCCCTTGGGTACTTTAGACAATTTTTTTTCAATAACAGCAATTGCAAATCAAAAACTATATGAAACCTAGAACCCTTAATATAATTGGAAGATGACAAATATGCGGTAAAAGTAATAAAAAAACAGTTTAATGATCGTGAGGTCATTGCACTTCAAAGGTGATAAAAATAAAAAGTTGTAAAATAAAAGTAAAATAACATCATACCGGTTTATGCAAAACACTAACCTGCTCCAAAGGGCAATGACTTATCCGTGCTGACTTGCAACTTTCCATCAACTATGAATCGTTCGGGTCGGAAATTTTCAGGATCACCCCATATGTCTTTATCGAAGTGTAATGTGGAGTAATTTACACCAACAAAAGTGTTCTGTAAAAAATACAAGTTCCATAGATACATAAACGATAATATGAAATTCCCCCAGACTATACCTATAGATGTACCACTACCACGCCTGGTTTCCAAACTTCAATTCAAGGAGCTCTGACATTTTGGTCTCTCTAATTTTTTAAAGTCCTCTTACTCGACAAGAAGATTGTAAATTACTGAAAATTGCATTGCAGAGACATTTGTAAGCCAATATCACACCGATTTCGTACGATCTGAGACAGGACATCTAGAAGCTTTGCTACTCTAGCGCCAAGATAACTTATGCGGTATCCAGCTGAGTCAGCTGAAATTTTGGTCCTTAACTAATGAAATAATTCACATAGAAATACAAAAGATCGTATTACATCGATCTAGTAACCTTACTGTTATTTAAAAAATAAAAGCATATTAAAAATGTTATTAATCGATAGAATATTCGAATAAGTACTTTCTTTCGAAGTAATTTTTTTTCTGAATACTAATATTAGGTGGAAAGTCTAATTACCTGAGGTATATCGTATCCTCCCAGCTTAGTGTCCATCGTGGCACGGTGAGGTACTCCTAGGGGAACCAGGGAATCGTATCTCATAACTTCACGGAGACAGGCTTCGGTGTACGGCATACTAGAAACATAAATTCATTATTACGTGTCGTTAATTAGTATAACTACTCCTACAAGTATGTTAACGTCGATTTGTCGAATAAAAAATTATCATTTTATTCTTATTTCCATATTTTGTGTTTATTGCGTGTTGTCGTTAAAGGTTTATAATTACTATATATTGCAAAATGCGAATTCTATGTTCTAAAATATTGCTGCTGATAGAAATAGGTGGGGCGGCGGTGCCTCCGTAGTCGAACCACAAACAGTGTATGTGTATTGGTGCGATGAAGGGCATAGAACCAATTTGTGTATGTTTAAATATGCTAGTGGCAGTTAAAAGTCATACTTGCGTCTGTCGTCCAAATTAGGTACGCGGTCTCTCCCGACAACCCTGTCGATCTCTTCATGCAATTTATCCTGGATTTCTGGTTGTATAAGTATACGCTCTATTAAAAATGCCAATGTGTTCTGCACCGCCGTTGCCGTCGGAAAAGTATAGTCCACGCAGATCAGCACCAACTGGTCCACTGAAATAAGAGGAAAGGGGTTTCTTACAGCATTACTTCAATAGAAATTCTTTTTTTCTCAATAATGTGTATGTAGCTACGAGACAAAGACAAGAAATATCTGACTTTGTTATGTCCACAGTTAGCACACTATTTTGTAACTTATTTATAATGTTAAATATAGATATAATTAAGTAACTACTGAATACTGAATACTGATGGAACTCCATCATCCAGTCATCCATCCATTAGTATCTAAACTAAATACCTACTATTTTCTATTTACATATCAAAGTCACAAACGTTAGACACGCTGTTCGTAGTGCCCTATTTTGATAAGACCACTGCCCTCGCATTCTCTCAGCTAGCTTAGTAGGTAACTAGCTGACCCGGCGCACTTCGTACCGCCTCCCCGTCCCCGTCCCACAACACTTTTATTTATGAAATCGGATCAGCCATTTCTGAGAGTAGCGTGCACAAACGCACAGGCAAACAGACAAACCAACAAACAGACAAAATTCTAAAAATATATTTTTTCATCCTATTCTTAATGAATACCCCTAAAATTGAATAATTATAATAATTAATAATAATAATTAAAATTCCGATTCCATTTTTCATCTTATTTTAATTAAGCTTATTTGAATTTACAAATAAATGTTGAAAGTCGCAATGTGCCTGCGTTGGACCAGCTTGTGCCAGTACTAGACAAGACTAGTTCCAATAGCAAACCAGTCAATAAAATATGTTTTATTATTATTGATATTAATTAACTTAATTATATTCTTTACTCAGTGATCATCACAACTGCAAATCATCCTGTTAGTTTCATTTAACACCTAAATTCTGCAGGGCTCAAAATTTTGCTTAAATGACTCGAAATACAAATAAAATATATCTACATTTATAAAGGTGAGTTCTCGTAATGTTTTCGACGAAATATGTATAAAAAATAATTAAATAATATAAACGTATAGTTACGTCGTCGTACAACTTGTTCAAACGAGTGTCATTCCGATTTATTTATATTTCACTGAAGTAAATAGTTCGTATATCTCTTTTAGTTACGAAAACATTATTGGTTAAAGTACAACAAGACTACTGAACGACAAAAAATGGCGGGAAATAGAAAATTTAGATGTAATATTTGAAGATTGAAATGGTTTGACACTGATACCTGTTTTGGGGACTGGTGGACCCGGCTATACATAAAAATAAAATTAAGACAGCGGTCCGCGGATTCGAATCCAATCTACGCTTCTAATCTTAAGTAGAGATTTTATCTATTGTGTTGCATGGCCCATGACGTTTGCTGATATATATAAATGATAAGGAACGATTTAAAACTTATTAATAATTTTTTTCGCGAATGAAATCTACTGATAACTTGTCAACCCTGCGGACAGATAGAGTTGCACGTTTTAGTGATAATAATTAAAAAACGTGACTTATTTAAAATGATTAATAGTTTAAAAAACTAAAAACACGCTTTCCAGACTCATTATCATACCATACAATTGATGGTACCATAATAATCATATATCTTCGTCATCAGGAGAAATAAACAGAATATGTTGAGACGAATGTAAAGCCTAAATTCAATATGTTTACTAGTAGGCAGTCAAAGGTTCCATCAGCCACCTTCCATTTCCATCATCAGACTAGCAATGGTACCATAATATTGTATTTTCATCTAATGTACATAATTGCCAAGTTTTGTGATGATACAACAATTAAAAGTACGTGTAATCCATATTCTTAGATAATAGATCTAATAAAAACGTGTTAAAAATGATATGCATGACTTGTACTATTTTAAGGGATTTTAATAACATAAATTCTGCTTCTTACCAGAAAACGTGGTCCGTTCCTTCGTTTTAATTTCTTCCTTCATTTTTCTTATATATATATCCAAGAAATGACGGTTGTGTGCCTCGTCATATGTTGCCAGCGCTTCATTGACGATTTGCTATAAATTCAATTTCAGTTGCAAATTACTTCACCATTATTAATTACTTTGTGTAAACAGCCAGTATTATAATTCGCTTTCGGTATGCAAATCTTGAGTGGCGAAGGTTAGGGGAGGCCTTTGTCCAGCAGTGGACCTGAAAAGGCTGATAGTAGTATGCAAATCTACAAAATGTAATGCAGAGAAAGATACCCTACCTTGGCCGCGGTGAACGATGGCATATCATGATGAAATTCGTCGTACTAACCCTCTGGAGTGACCAGGCTAGATGCCAAAAGATTGAAAAATAACCTAACCAAGTTAAATATCATGCGAAATATATTCCACTAGAAAGAAGTGACATGTAATTTAATCACAAAAATTTGTTCTGATTTTTAACACCAAAGTGTAAAAGGTCGAAGCTATATAAATATAGTCAAGGGGCGGTGGGGTCACGCGAACGAGCGAAGGTTAGGAAATATGGCGGTTACTAAGTGAAGTCATCATAATATATGATTTTTTAAAAATATATATGAATACGTCTGGTATTCGCTGTGTAATCACGTCATTTTAAGAGGTTGGTCAACATAGCCGGAGACATAATAAACAGATTCCACTGAACACTACTCAAATATTTGGTGTGTCGAACCTTACTGCTCGTATTATATATATATTATACTAGCTGTTGCCCGGGGCTCCGCCCGCGTGGAATTTGGTCTATCACATACACTTTCATAAAGATGTCTAACTTCAAAACTGACGAAAGTCCCGTACAAACTATCCGCCTCCATATTAGGGGGCACGTAAATACGTATACACGTATTTTTCTTTAGATACAGATAGCCCGCATACCAATTTTTGGGTTTCTACCTCGAATAGTGCGGAAAGTCCGATAAAAATTTCACCCCCTCTTTTAAGGGGATGGGGCCAGATATCAAAATATAATTGCACCTATTTGTTTTCTACCTTGAAAATTGCGGAATGCTCCAAACTTCCACTCCCTATTTTAGGGTGGTGGAGGAATAGAAAGAGACAAAAAGTAGCCTATGTTACTCTCCAGCCCGACAGCTATCTCCACATGAAAATCACACCTATCCGTTGCTCCGTTTAGACGTGAAAGACCGACAAACAAACATACAAACACTTTCGCATTTATAATATTAGTATAGATTTAATTACGCACCGTCATCAAGTCTCGTATTCCTTCATTTCCATATGTCAATCCTGAAAAACCGATCCATTTGGGTATGATGTCTTTTAGCCAAGGTGTAAGAGACAATGCACCTCCTAAATCATTAGAATTCTTTTGGAAGATAGTCGCTCTTCGGGCCATTTTCCACAGAGTGTGATATTCAGATCTCGGTATTGTCATTCGACCAAACACGTGTAATAATCCATTTAAGAACGGAACAACAAATAATTCTGGCATAAGAACTAAGTCGCCTTTAACGATTTCCTGCAAAAAATAAGGAATGGGGAATTTATATAGTGTTTTCGAACAACGTGAATGTCCTGGTAACGACTAAGAGTACATGAGCCTAATAAATGATATAATTATCAACTGTAAGCCCATTAGCAATTATTTATGAGTCGTAGAGATACACGCTCCAAGGTCCTGTGCTTGGTTTTAGTTCATTTTGAATAATAAACATCCATATCAATATGATATATTAAGTGGCAATAGGCCAATGGCCAATCGTCACTCCCGCATTGCACTTTTGACGTGAACCAACTCCTAACACAAGCCTGACATGGTAGTAGTTTGAAAAAACTAAGTAAAGCACTCAATAATTACCTTCTCCATAGGATACTTTGTTCCAGAGATTACCATGTCAATCATCTCTTTAGTTTCATGTTCAATAACAGCCTCCAAGGTTTCATCTCGTCGGCCAAATCCAAAATCTCTCATATACCGTAATGAAAATCTTCTCTGCACATGCCAGAAATAATCGTCCGTAAAGAAAATACCTAAGGAAAAGGATGTTGTTGAAAAACCAAAAGTAAAACAAAACATCAACGTCCGAAGTCTTGTAGATATTGCTTATACGCCCTGAACTTAATATTTGAAGAAAGTTATATTTGATTCACAAATCTATTGTTAATTTTGTATTTCAAATTGTTGTAAATTTAGAAAAATACAAATATTTTTCTAAATTTCTATTATAGCACATTCGTTAACCAACATTTTATTACATTAATTCACACTCAACTTTTGCATAAGTTAGAGGTTTAGATATTATTTCTTTCTTACCTAGTCTCTTCCAGTAAGATCTCAGCCTGCCTAATACGATGTCCATACGTCCATCAAATTCTTCTCTATTGAGCACTTCTTTTATAAGCGCCGGATCGTCCACTATAATCGCAGGAAAAGCTCCCAGGTACAATCCTATTACTTTCGTTTTGTACTCAAGGGCAAATTTCCTCATCGCACCACCAAGATTATTTATTTCTTTTGCTAATATAATCCAGTAGGCTCCCCATATCGGTAAACTGGGTGGACCTATAGGGTACAAAAAAATCTTTATAAACCACAAATTAAACGCATTAAATAAATTTTATATAAATGGTTAAATTTTATTCCTAATTTTTATATCCACAAATAAATGAAATAGAAAAGTTAACTTAATTTATGTAAAAATACCCCTATCATCAAAATAATCAGAATTAAAATATACCCAAAGCAAACGAGTAAAACAAAATAATTGTTATTCATACCTGGAGGAAAATTATCCACTGGTCTTTTAAATGCATTTTTGTAAAATCGCACTAATATAAAGAGTATTAACGCAAACAGTATAACGCCGCCAACCATTGTAAGCTCTGTGTCTGTGAATATTTTGTGCTAACTACCAGCGACCTTTTATCAGTTAAGTTATTTATATAAGTAGGATCTCTACACACAAATACGTATTATAAAACAATATTATATACATTAAATTAATTATTATTCATTCGTATGAAATACACAAAAGTATATTGATAACATTCCTATCAATCGAAATTTTGATTAAAGCTAATAACGATTATGTATGCATTTCAAGATTTGTTAACTTTGCTATTCAAGAGATAACTTTAAATCCGATATCATAATTATACATTATCAGTAATGTAAATAATAAACGTGACTTCTTAACAGTAGATATATAAAAAAATCCATACATAATGCCAATAAATAAACTTATGTATTTTTGAAACATGACACATGAAACAGGGTGCTTACGGGCACAAAAACGTTATAATTAACACGTTTTTTTTTAAACCAAATTTAAAGCTCCTGAAGGAATGAATTAAGTAGTTACGAAGATATCATGCTACATCCAAATTAGTAGAATATGTTTAATTCCATTAAGAGCGTTTAAAAACGGTAGGTTCCACAATGGTCCTTCCATAACTTTCACGGTACATAACTTAGTTGTAGGAACGATACTCTCTTCTCTATTTTCATAACATAACAGGTTTTTATATGTGCATCAAAGGCATGATTTTGTGTGTAATGGTTTATTTTACTTTTAAATGAATTTCTAATGTATTATTATATAAAATACTGTCTTTCTGCACTTCTTTTCCGTATAATCTTTGACTGAGCCAAATTTTAACACTCCTCCGTGTCATTCTCGTAAAAAGTGGTACCAAAGTTTTTATTGTATTAATATTATGATATACTGGAGTAAATCAGTGAGCAATGTCTTGTTGATTGTAATAAAAAAGTGAATAATTAAATATAATAAAGAAGAAGTAAGTAGATAATAATTTGTAACCACTACCTATTCCGAGAATTTTTAATGCTTAGACGTCAACCCCTAATAATATAGCGAGTGGGAGCATTCGAAGACATAGGTAATCTAGTCATTATATAATCAATTTGGTATTTATTGCCTAATAACCAAATCATTATGCATAATAACGTAAGATTTCTTTTATCGTAAAATTATCAGTTCATGTCCAGTATTCATCCATTCCTTACTTACATGAAATATGTTAATTCAAATGTTTAAGACTTTTTTTACTAAAGCAGACTTCGATTATGAGTCTCCAAACATTGATCTCTATACATTTCACCCCCAGATACGAGTGTTTCTCGTATTTAATGGAATATTTTTTAACAACACGGACTCATATTGGAGGTATTATAATTTAGTTTAAATAATATGCATTATAGGAAGTCATAAATATAATTTTATTTCAGCCTATTAACACCAGTGTTATTCCTGTTGAGGTAAAATAGTTTGAAAGCTGTGATAAGAACGAAACTTAACCGAGATACTTCAACTTACTTCTCAGAAATAGCAATGCTTTTATATACAAGTTAAGACATAACTTCTATTTATCTTGGGTTGAGAACAGATTTCAGATATAAATGAAAAGTCAATATTAAATATTTAAAAAAAGAAAAGTATGTATGCAAGAGACACCTAATTGTTTCAGATTTTTCTGGCCACTCATGAGCGTAATGCTCACTCTGATAGCAAGTGGTTTTGAAATTACGTTCATGTACCATGGATACGAAATTAAGGATTATGCATTCGCCACTGAGAGTTTCTGTTATTTCCTGATACTCAGCACAGTACCACTAGTGTACACAAGCGTATTATCGAACAGGCAGAAGATTATGGATCTGTTGAACAACATGAACACGGACTTCAAGTACATTTGTAGTTTGGGGCCTAAATACAAGTACTATATTTATTATATATTTCACCTCTTTGATTCTAGCATGAATTCTTATACAGTGAATTATATACATCAACAATAAATTATATATTTATATGAAATTCATAAAATAGCTGACCAAGCGCACTTCGTAACGCCTCAGAATCTTTCCCCCTTTCCCGTCCCTGTCCCTAGTAGTTTTGAGCAACTCAACAGGTTAGAAATCCATCACAGCACCATCTACTTTGTACTAAGTTAAGTTACCAACAGGTAAGCTAACACCGCCACCTGATGTAAACTTATTAATTTAATCAATATTATAAGGCTTTTATTAAAATCGGTCCAGTAGTTTCGGAGAATAGCCCAGATAAACATTGTGAAACGATATTTTTATATACATATGTATTAAGATAACCTATGTCCTGCCCTATAGACTCTATCTTTCAATGAAAGTCGAGCCGTTCCAGATATTATTACCCTTTACAAACTGGATGACAGACAGACAGAAATGTTAAAAATGATTGTTCATAACATACTGCACTTGAAAGAACTTAGTTATATTGAAACCACAAGCAGATAATTCATTTTATTTATATGTAAATAATGTATATATGTGTATATATGTATATATGTGCGTAATTATTTTTACAGGGATGCTTTCTTGCGTGGACAGTTAATAATATGGCAATCGTGCATTTCCTGGTTTTTGTTTATGCTGGTTGTAGTTTCTATGTTTATAATAACAACAGTATGTGCGTTGTTGTACCAATCGCTGTTTGAGACACAGAATGAAAACACGGAGAGACCGCTAGTGTTTCCGATGTGGTTGCCTCATGACGATCCGTACAGAACTCCAAATTACGAAATTTTTATGTCATATGACATACTCATTTGCTTCATAATCCCTCAAACATTTGGTGGTATGCTATTTTTATTTTTTTAATCTTGTAACAGGCCATTTAATACATGAATTATAAACTTCAAAACGTCTTTAAAAATAAAACAATGCTCACTCTTTTGATAACAACTCACCGCTAGTTAGCTTATTATATATAATTAGTTGCTGCATAATATTCCGAATGCTCTAACGATAAATTATTCGAAAATTTCAGTTTATCTATACGTATTATTTCATCTGTTGCTCCACTACTTTTTTTTAATAGACATGATCTTTAAAGATTTTGCCATAATATTCGATGGTCTCGACGAATCAGTGGTGGTGCTACCTCAGCATGACTCTCGTCGAGTACAGGTTCAAACCACGTTGAACAAGAGGATGCGGCGAATTGTAGAATGGCATAACTCAGTGATTAAGTACGTACAATAATATAACTCTTTACTGTACAACAGAAAACCATCAACAAAATATTAATTGGGGTTACATATGGTGAACAAGCATCTATATTGAAGGTGGTAGAACCTTGAAACTGTTCGACTCCGGAGGTACCACCGCCACATCTATTTCTGCCTTATAACAGCAGTATTCTTGCTGCTGTGTTCTGGTTTGAAGGGTGTGGTCAGG